>JAOEGS010015776.1:0-43867 GCA_025447755.1 Corythornis vintsioides | reverse complement strand
CCCCCCCGCACACCCGCGGGGGGGGGGGGGGGGGGGGGGGGGGGGGGGGGGGGGGGGGGGGGGGGGGGGGGGGCGCAAAGGAAGAGGACCCCCCTTCACCACCACGCTGGAGAGGGTTGCGCTCTGTGTGTCCCTGTCCTCACCCAAACCATCTACAGGGGCTCCTCCCGGCCCATCCTCACCACCGTGTCCCATCAGCATCACCACTAATGAGCCCAGAAAACTGGGTATCACAGCCTGGCTGAGCTCTAGCACCTCGCCGAGCCCGCGCTGGGGATGGTGTGGCCTCGCAGCACTGTGGGCGCCCCTGGGTGCCCTCGGTACAGAGAAGCATGTGCCAGCCCCCAGCCCCCTGCAGTGCTATTAAAGGGCACAACGAGGAGAGAAGAATTAATATTAACGAGCTCATTTCCACTGAAAGGCTCTCATTAATTCTCTGCGGGCCAGGACCCGGGTGGGAGGAGGGCTGCTGCCGGGGCACTGAGGCAGCCCGGTTGCTTCCCCTCACCTCGCACCAGGGCAACACCCCGAGATGATGCTGTGCACTGAACCCTGGATGGTGCCGAGCCCAGCTGGGCAGAATGAGGCCACCCCGTGAAGACGGAGCCGCCAGCCCCGGCGATCCCGTGGCCATCAGCCAGCCAGCGGCAGCGGGAAGATGTCTGCCCGAGAAGATGAACATTTGCTGCAGCGGGTCACGAGCGCGGCCGATGCTCCCGGAGAGGGGACGTGAGGCCAAACAGGAGGTGACAGATGGGCCACTGCGGCTGGGCTGTTAGAAAATCTGCCAGGGACAAGGCCAAGGAGAAGAACCACCTGAACCCAGCCCCTCTGTGATGGAGGCAGGAGCACCCCACCAGCCCCTTCTCTCCTGCACCTCCCTGAGCTGCTTAAAACCCTCAAGGGACTTCTGTTTTGCATTTAACACAAAGAATGGGTTTGGGAAAGCAACAAAAATCGCTGATGCTTCTATTCCAAAGAAGAATCCCAGCCTGCGGGCAGGGGAGAGCAGCACGGGCAGCCCGGAGCGAGCGACGCGGCGCAGGCAGGAGGAGCCGCCCGTCTCCAAGGAACCAAGGAAGAGCTTCAATCCCTGCAGGAGTCCCTGGGCAGTCACTGCCATGCACCCCAGGGGCCCTGCCCTGGCCAGGGGCTCCCCCGAGGCCATGGACAAGATGCAGCCCCCGGCTCAGGTAGAAACCTCAGGGGTGCAAAGCGCTTCCCTCATAACTCCCCTCCAGGGAGAACCCCTGCACAGAGGGGAGGAGCAGGCAGGGGATTAATCAGGTTGACCAAGATTATTATTGTAATTATATTATCATTTCATCATCGTTATTAATAACCTTAATAATAGCGAAGGCAATTATGGCAATAACAACAATGCCAGTTGCAATGCTGTTGTTGCCCATTGGGGTAAGGATACTTACTACCAGTAGTAAGAGCCTGAGTAGGGCATGGGAACTTAACAGGAGGCTCTGGGCTCCCCAAGGCTCCAGGTCAGCCTTATTTATTTCCATAATGACAAATTAGGCACAATGATTATTCCAGTCTGTGTGAGGCAATTTAATTCTAGGTCACGCTTGCACTTTAATGAAAGCCTTGGCGAAGCCTCCCCTCAATCCATTTCCCCTCTCCCCAGCTGATACCAGTCCCTGGTTACCCACGTGTACCAAAGAATTCACTCCATCCATCAGGATTTAGGGAGCCCTCAGGGAATCTGGCTGGTGCTGGAGCTCTGGGGCAGCCAGCAGCATGGCCATGGGTCTGGCAAGAATGGGAGTCTCCTTGCTGGCCCCCCCAGCCCCTGCTGCTCATCCAGGCAGGGGTGTTCCCCAGCCCCTCAGCCCTTTGTTTTCCCAGAGGAGAGATGAGGTTGAGAAGCAGGATGCAGTGCCCAGCCAGGGGCATGGCACAATGCAGGGGGATCCTCTCACCCCAACACTGGGAGGAGAGAGACAGGACAAACTGAAGCCCCTAAACATCCTCTCCTGGGACTGACCCCCAGCTCTCCTTCACCTCCTCAGCATGACAGATGGACCATCTGCCAGCCCAGGAATGCAGGGCATGGGCTGGGTGGCACCAATGCCTTGAGTGACCACAAGCAACTTGATCCTCCTCCCTGCCTCCGTCTTCCCAGCACAGCAAACTGGGAGCCCAGATTTTCAAATGGAGGGGCCAGTGTGAGCCATTCAGGTTTCCTAGGTCTGCATTTCTTGGAGTCATTTACCTTAAGAAACCAACCCACCAGTGCAACCCAGAGCTGTCTGGTTCACCCAAGAGAGGATTCACTTCCAGATGGGGACACCTGCCACACCAAGGAAATTTTTAAGAGGGGGAAAAGGGAGAGGGCAAAATACAAGCAGGTCAACAGGATTCCAAGTCAAGGTGCCCATCTCCAGCCCGGCCTCAATTCCCTGCCACTCACCCCTGCTCCTCCATCATCTCCTGCAGCTCCATGCACTTCAGCTCCACCCGCCGCTTGCGCTCATGGTCCAGGATTTCCCGGTGAGCCTTCTTCACCAGACTGGGTTCCACCAGTCGCACCTCCTCCTCGCCCTTGTGCCACGATCCCGAGGCACCGGGCTGCGAGAAGCCGTTGGAGGCTTCCTGGGGCGAAGGCACGTCGGCCCCGTTGTTGTACAGAGCCATACTGGCGTGGGCAGCCTCACCACCAGCAGCGTCTGGGAAGGAGAGAAAGAGACTGGGGTCAGACCCTGCCCCACTTTCCCTCTCACCCCATGGCAGTGAGGGAATCCTGACGAGGCCCGGAGGTAAAATCTCTCTCAAAGGGCATGGCAGGTTGATGGGGATGGTGGCTGAGGGATCCAGGTCCGCTTGACAGAGCCCTTCCTGCACCTTGCCTCCTGCTCCTTGAAACCTGCCAAGAAAGGCTGGGGCTATTCCCAACACCAAGGCTGTCTCATGGGAAAGAGAGGAGGATCTTCTGCACCAGCCTTTTAGGGAAAGTCTGGAAGAGTGTGGGGCTCCAGCTCCCAGAGCTGTATGGTAGCAGCGGGACAGGCAGGCAGGGGTCCCTCAGAGCCCCATGGGCTCACTGTCAGCTGGTGGGGGTTTGGAGCAGGGCTTGACATCCATACTCACAACCCTCTGGGGACACTCCTGGGCATGGTCCCCATCCAGCGAAGGGATGGACCCAAAGACCTCAGACCTCTCAGCTGCACTGGCCACTGGGGACACTTCTCTGGAGTGTTCCCATCCCTGCCAGAGAGGCTTTTCCAAGGGTGGGTGTCACCTATGTGGGAAGCCTCGCCTGCAATGCCTGGGGTGTCTGACACACTCTGCTCAAGGAGGATGGAGCTGAACGCTCGCCAAGGGAAGGACGGATCCCTCAGCCAAGTGTGGGTCTGAAGGCAGGACAGACGGACCATGGCCTGCCTCTCCCATGGAGGGCTCACTGCCCCTGCTACACCTCTCTGAGGGGACACACCAGGCGGGTCAGTGCTTTCCATGACCATGCCAGGTGGGACAGAGCTGGGGCAGGAATGTAGATCACCTACGAGAGGCTTCGAGGACGTTTCTCTTCTGTTTGAGGAGAGAAGAAGCCTCAGAGCCCTTTCCAGGCTGGTGGGGGTCCTGGTCTGGCAGGAAGGCATCTCCCACCCCGTGGCATCCCCAGGGGACATCCCTGGCTTTCCTGCTGCCACTGGCTGCCCCATGTGCTCATTTATCTCCTGACAAGCCTGCCCAGGGAGGACAGCAGCTGACTGCTTAATTACAAGGCTTTTTTTTCCCTTTTTTTTTTTTTTTTCCTCCATTATTACTGTGCAGAGAAGCACCAGCAGCCTTTATTTCTGCAGAGACACAGGAGGTGCTGCCGCTGGCGCAGGAACTGGCCAGTGCTCTGCACCCCCTGCATGCTTGGCCCTGAGGGTCCCTCTGTCCCCCCCCCACCTGCAGCAGGCAGAGCAACACCCACAGTTTGTATCCCATGACAAGAGGCTCAGCCCTCTCCATGATCCAAGGTGGGACAGTGGGGGCTCCTCTTCCCCCCATCAGAGCATAAAGGCAAAAACCAAGAAGAGAAATTGGGACTGGGAGAAGGTCCCCACTGGGAAACCTTCACCCACTGAGAGGCTCAGGAGGGAAGAAGGATGTTTTCCACAGCAGCCTCTGCTGGCTTTTCCCCAGTGGGAATTAATTTTATCCTGAGCCCAGCAGTGGGTAAATTCACTGCTGTGGAACTCTGAGAAGGTGTGGGATACACAGCTGGGCAGGTACCTGCAGGGGCATGGGGGAGAAACCAGCAGCTGGATGGGCACCTGCAGGTGTGGAAGGCAGGAAAAGCCCATCAGGAAACACTCCCCATCCCCATAAAAAGGATGTGGTTGGAGATATCCCCCTTGCACAGAGGGCCAGGCAGGTGGGGCGGTCCCAGGGATGGGCCCTGTGTCCTGCTGTCCCCTCAGCTGTGAGCAATACCCACCATGTGAGCTGACTGCAGCCACCCTGCCTCAGCCACGTGCCAGCAGGAAAACAAAGGAAGAGAACCAACCCCCCTGCAACCCCCCTCTGGATATTGACAGCAAAAGCCCTGGGTGGAAAACAGCCAGTCCTACATCTCTGGTGAGCCTGTTCCCTCAGGCTGGGTCTGCGCCCTGCCTGTCCCCAAAGGAAACCCCCAGCAATGCCCTGGGACACAGAGTGTCCATCACCACCACAACCTCCACCCATCAGCTACCATGCAGGGTCCTCCCAGCTCTGCCAGCTCACTCCAGCACCAATCCTGACACCCAACCCACTGGCAGCCTGGCCCTGCCCAGAGGGCAGCAGCCTCCTGCTTGGCTCAGTACTGCCCCTGATAATAAGACCACGGTTAAATATTTCATTATCTGCAGTAATTACCCACAAACCATCAAGCAACAGCAGCCCTCTGCCCAGTGGCCTCACTGAGGGGGAGAGGAGGTGCCCTGGGGCAAGAGCTGCACCGTGTCCCCACAGACTCCTAAAGGCTGCAGGATGAGACCAGGGACAGTCGCTGGCATCCATTCCCAGCACCCAAATCCCCTCAGTGCCACCCAGGAGGGTTCAAACCCTCCAGCACTATGGGCTAAAGCTGCTGGGAAAACTCCAGAGCAAATCCTTCTTTTCCCATTTGGCCAAACCATTCCCCCATGTGTTCTGGGATCCCAGTCCTCCCCCCACTGACTCTCCACATGCTGCTGCAGGGTGGTCAGAACAGCTTTTCAGCTCGCAGGCACTTTCTGCTGCCTGGATGAGAGCTTTTGGAAATTATCAGAGCTGCTCCACCCTCATCCTCCACAACCATCATCCTCTATATCCATCCTTCATACATATCTCCATCTTCCATCCTCTACTTCCAACCTCTATCCTCGTGTTCATCCTCCATCTCCATGCTCCATCCTCATCCCTATTCTCCATCCTCCTCCTCCATCCCCATCCCCTGTCCCCATCACACACCTCATCCCAAACCCAGGCCCAACCTGGCACACTGGGTCTCTCCCTCCCTTCCCACACAAGCTGAACCACACCCAGGGTGCAGAGGACCCAGGCACCAGTGTGGCCAGCCCAGAAGAAGCCAAGACAGAAGGACAAACACACCATCCTGTGCCCCTGCCACTCAGCCATGACAGGTCCCACCAGCTTGGGGTGCATGGACCAGCCTCACCATCTTGCTGGGCTGGTTGCTGGTTTCCAGCCAAGCTTTGAATCAAACTTCCTCCCTGCAGGATGGGACCTCGGGTGCCTGGAGGGGTGGCCCTGGGACACAGCTGTCCCGGTGTCCCAGCCCCGGGGCTGTCCCACTTGGGCTTTGAAAGGAAGCTCAGGGGTTCCAGCCTGGGCTTTGAAGGGAAGCTCAGGGATTTGGAAGGTCCAGCCTGAGGGCAAAGAAGAAAATAAGGAAAAAAGATGAAAAGAGTGTTTTTTTTACCAAACTGCTTTTGACCTTTTTTTTTTCCAGTGCAGAAATATGCCCATTCCCAGCTGACTCTGTCCAAATCCCCCACAGGTACCCTCAGCCGTGCCCACAGCACCCTGGGCATGGAGTAGTGCTGGAGGCAGCTGCCCATCACCCTGCCCTCGGGGCCTGGCCATGTGGGGGAAGCCGCTCTCCAGGCAGAGCAGGGATAGCCGAGGGGGCTGCCAGTGCCCGGTGCTCTCCCAGCATCCCCCCCTTGGCAGGGAAAGGCCACAGCAGAGTCTGGGCATCCTCCCCCCACCACCTCGCTGCTAATTAAAGCCGCCTCCGGCCGCTGCTCCATTAATTCTCTCCACATCCAGCTGCACCAGGCAGGGCGAGGGGCGAGCGCCCGCCTGCCAGAGATGCAGGGGTGGGATTCAGGGGTGGGATGCAGGCAGCCAGCCCAGTCCAGTGGCTCCCTGAACCACTCGTGGACTGAGAGTGCCAGAGCTCAGTCCCAACAAGCAGAGACAATGTGAAGACCCTCCAACCGCACCGGAGGGGGTGCCCCTACCTGCCAGGGTCTCCTCAGGGTGTGCTCCCCAAGTCATATTCCTGCTCCCAAAGCATTTACAGCCTCATCCCAGGCTGCTCCCTGCCTAGGCCATGGGTATGGTGGGGAGAAGGGTTTTTTTTTCATGACAGACAACACTCCAGAACGTCATGGCGAGGCAGCGGCCTCCTCTGAACACCCGGACAGAATTACAAGGAGGAAGAGTCCAGGGCTGCTGCCGTTAATTGGACCGACCTTCTCTGGAGCTGCCTTCCACCAGCCTCTGAGTGCCAAAAAACATGAGTCAGACCTCCAAGGAGACAAGAAAAAAAAAGAAGCAAAATTGGCTTTTATGTATAGCTGGTGTGGGGCTCATCAGCACAGCCTCCCAGCACCAAGCCAGAGGGCATCCTGCCCATGGGAAGAGGCAGCAGAAAGGGGCTGGTAACCCCCATCCCAGCGCCTCCACCCTAATTTCCCCAAGCCCAGAGCATCCTTTCCTCCAACCACCTAATAAAAATCTGACTGTCAAGCAATTAATAAAGAATGTATGGCTGCTGGCTGGGGGGTCATGAGTTGGGCGAGGGCTCGCTGCCACTTGTGCATACCTACGGCTGAGCACATAGATAGAGATATATTTTAAATAGATGAGGAGGCTGGTGGAGAAGCTAAACCGTTGCTAAGCAACCGGGCTCCTTCCCAGCTTGGGGATGCAGGGATGGGGGAGCCAGGGGTGGGGACCAGTCCCTGCCACCAGCCGGTCCCCACACAGGGGTGTGGGGCAGAGGAGATCCACCAACACCCCTGGGAGGGGCCTGATGGAGGGTGAGGTCTTTGCTCCTGTCCCCATAATGCCACAGCCAAAGTCCCCCCAGCCTGAACCCCTTGGGCTGCTGGGGGAAGCTGAGTGAGCCCTGTTTCCAGCTCTGGCTGGAGGAGAGAGAAGGGGAAGGAGGTCACACCATGATGGGGACCGGCCCCAGGGGAGCCCAGGACCCCTGCAGTGATCCCATTCCTGATCCAGGGAGGGCTCAAATGAAAGCCAAAACCACCCAAATGATGGCAGTGAACCCCCTCATGCTGAGCTGAGAGGCAGCCAGTCCAGGTGATGGGTGCTCCTATGGGACCCCCAACCCCCTGTCCCACCCTGGTTACACTGTTCTCAACCCCTTGGGGTCACCACAGCCATCAGCAGCTGCTTGCTGGTGGCCAAGGGATCCTCAGGCAGCCCCAGCAGGCAGGGCTCTGGTGCTCCCTTCCCCACCAGACCTTCCTGACCAGGAGTTGCTTAAAAATAACAGGGGAGGATGGAGGGGGGCAGGGCCAGTCCCCCGGGGTTTGCACACTCAGGGCCACTTACTTTGCTGGGCAAGGAGTCAGGAGCAGGCACAGGCAGCCTGGCAGCCCGGCACCCCTTCTGAAGGGGGGGATAATAACAATAAAAGCAATTATGGAGCACACAGAGGAGCAGGGGGCATTGTGACTGTCACAATGGGGTCACCTTCCCTGACACAATCCCGGTCAATGACCCTCGGGGCCGAGCACTGTGGCTATGGGGGTGGGGAGGAGGGGTCACAGCCAGTACAGGGGGAGCATCCAGCTGGGGATCCCCCCCCTCCGTGGCTGGCTGGGTGGTTGTGTAACGGAAGGAGCTATTCCGGGGTTTGAGCACATTATATAAGCCATGGGCCACCTGGCCGGGGAAAAAGGGAGCTGGGAGATGGGGAGGAGGAGGAAGGGCTTTGGAGACTGGGGACCCCCACAACTGGCAGACCCCCACCAGCCAAGACTAAGCCCATGGAGTGACCTGCACCCTGCAGTCACCCCCTGCCCAGAGATGTGGGGTGGGAACTCTCTGCTCCCCACTCCAGAAGCCTCCACTGCCACACATCCACCCGTAGCCAGATCCGGCCCCTGAGGCAGGAGGTCTTTTGACTGGGGGAAAAGCACCAGTTCCTTGGCACTGGGGACAAAACCAACCAAGAGCCAGGCACGCCTCCACCTGTGTGGCAAAGCCCCTGCTTGCCATAAAAGCTGCCCAACTTCTGGCTCCGAAAGCCCCTGCTTCTCCCTGCACGTGCTGCCAGGATGAGCCCCTGGGGAGAGGTGGGATGGAGGGGTGGCACTGCACCAGGCTGTGATGGCAGCGGGTGACAGAACAGGGATGTCACATGTTTGGACACAAGCACCTTTCACTGCTGTTCCCAAAATCACCCTCATTGAGGGTGTCCCCGTGCTGCTGCCAGAGCTGAGCCTACATGCCAGGGCAGGGGACCAGCCAAGGAATGAGCACCTGCACCCCATGAGATGTTCCCTGGTGTTTGTCATCAACCTGAGACTCCCTCAGATGCTGGCAGCCCCCAAGTGACCCCTCCCTGCCAGAAGCAGGAGCGTAGACAAGTCAAGAAGCATCCACAGCCTGAAATCTCTGCTCTGGAGGAGATAAATGAACCCACATCCCCTAAAAGCTGCCTGCTCTCTGCGAGCCGTGGCCTGACCCCTCGCCAGCCCCCCGCAGGGCACAGCCCAGCCGTCCTTGGGGACAAGCCTCCCAAACCCGGGAAGGAGAAGCAGAAAACGCTCCTGAAAGAGAAGGCAGCAAGCTGCCGTTCGGGCTGCCTCGCTGCCAAGCCTTGCCCCTCTCCTTCCCCCGCACAACACCCGCAGGGTTTGAAATCTCACCAGCCAAACCCGGAGCCGCAGGGCACCCCCCGCCCGGCACGGCCCGGGGGTCTACACAGCAGAGAAGTGAGGGATCCGGGGTCCTAATCTCGCCCTCTCTTCTCACTAGCACCCCAGAAGGTGCCGGCGTTTGCCCAGGGCTCTCGGCCACCCGGTCAGTGCCAGCCAAGAGAGGTAGCTGGCTGCCCCCGGCCCAACTTCTCCCCGCACAGCACGGGGGGAAGGGACGCGGGTGCCCCCCAGTCAGCCCCTGCCCCGGCAAACACCCCGCACAGCCACGTGTCCAGAGGGACGCCCCTGCCCCCCAAAAACCATCTCAGCGCAGGGCTCCTCGCCCCATCCGCACCCCAAGGAGCAGCAGAGCCCAGGGACGCCCCAGCCGCCCATCTGCCTCCCTGTGGGGTTCCCAAGCACCCCGGCACCCCTCGCTCAGCCTTGCTATCCACATCCCCTCGGGGACGCCAATTACCCTGTACGCCCCAGGACCTGCGGAACCCCCCGGCCCCACTCCCATCCCCTTGGGATCCTCAGCCCCTCTCTCCCCCGAGAGCGTCACACCTCCTCCCACCCCTATCCCCCGTCCCTCGAGGGGGTCTCCCCAGCGCCATGCATCTCTCACCCCCCGCCGTGTCCGCGGAGTCTCGCTGCCCCCCTCCTCGACACCCCCGGCCCCCCCCCCCAGCGCCCCGGCCTCCATTGCACGGTGCCGGCCCTTCAGCCAGGCCCAGGCCCGTCTGCGTCTCACCTCGCCCCGCCGGGCCTGGCCCGGTCCCGGACACGTCGCCGCCGAGCGCTGCCACCGCCTCCCCGCTGGGCCCGTCCCCGCTCAGCCCCGCTCGGCCCGGCTCGGCTCGGCCCGGCCCCTCCCGGCGCGGCTCCCGGCGCGGTCCCTCCTGAAGTGCTGGACAGCTCCGCGACACAGAGCCGCCCGCCGTGCCAGAGCGCCGCCCGAGCCGCGCAGCGCCGCCTGCCGGTCGGAGGGCGTGCCCACACCCGCGGAGACGCCCGCACCCCCAGAACCCCCCCGCCTCACAGAGCCCACAGACCCCCGCATCTCCCACGTTCCACAGCCCCCGAATCACCCTGGGGCGCTCTCGGGAGCCATCTACACCCCTCATCTTACCATACAGCGCTCGACCCGCCATCGCCCCGTAACTCTTCCCAGTGTTCCCGCCCCCCCCCCCCGCACCTTCCTTCCCACATGCCACCATCCACCAGCATCCCCCAGCGCAAAATTCCCCCCAACAGCCGCCCCTCCAGCCCCCCACAGAATCACCTTGGGGTACAGCTCCAAACACCACCACCTTAGACCCCCACCCCGGACAAGCTGCTCACTCCTGGGGGATGCAATTGCCAGAAAACCCCCCCACCCTGTTACCGCACCCTGTACCCTACTCCTGTACCCCACCCCACCATGGAACCCATCGCAACACATAGTCCATCCCACCCTATAGCCCACCCCATACCTCACCTCCTCTCCATGCTGCCCCACCTCGCCTCCGGTGCCAGCCCAGCCCTGCCCACCCCTTCCCAGTTCCCAGCTGATTTACCAGCGCTGCCCGGGATTACCCGGGGCACCTCCATGCCGGTGGGTGCTGGGAAGGGATCCAGGCTGGCCGGGGGGGCCGGGGTGACGTGGGACACACCAGGTCGCCACCAGGGTCGTTGTCCAGCGCTGCAGCACAGGTCGGTGTTAACGAGCCCGTAATTAATTCTCCCTCCGTTCAGCGATGCTGAGCCCTCGCCCTCCTCGTGGGCCAGGAAACGGTGCAACTGGGGTGGGACCAGCGCTGGTCCGAACGGCAGCGCGGCAGGATCCAGCCCCAGGAGGGGAGCTCAGCTGGGATGCAGCGAGGAGGGAGCCGGGGGGGGGCTGCGGAGAGACGAGGTGCTCTGAAAAACCCCAAAACAACCCACAAGAGAAAAAGGCAGTGCTGAGCTGTCCCCACCACAGCTGGGGCACGCTCAGCCTCTCCCCCTCCCCCTGTACCATGCCGTACTGGTGGGTACAGGGTACCCCAACATCCCCCCAAATCCCTACACCCTGCTCATGGCAAGGGATGGGGTACCCAAAACACAGCAGGGGTGGATTTGGGGTACAGCTCACCTCAGATGCCCAGAGCCCCTGCAGCTTCCCAGCATCACCAACCCCAAGCCAACCACCTGGAGGGGACCAAGAAGTAGGTGGAAGCCACAGGGGGATCAAAGCCACTGGTGGGAACCTAGCCACGGGTTCTACAGACCCAGCAGCACTGGGTGAGCAGCCAGTGTCCTTGGCACATGGTGACTTCCCAGAGAACTGCTCCATGCCAGCACCAGCCACGGTCCTCCTGCAGCCACCCACAGTATGAAAGGTGCCTGTGTCCTCCTGTGGCTGGGCTGCCCAAGTGTGACACATGCACATACGTGCACATGCTTGCAGACACACATGTACATGTACATGTACATGTACACACACACACACACACTCTTCTGCAGCCCACAGACATACACAGCTCCAGGGCAGCCTGTTCCAGCCCTTCCTAGAACAGCCACAGGAGCTGAGAGGGGGTGGTTTGCAGTGGGAGAGGGGCTGCAGCCTTGCCAGGCTGCTATTGTAGGGCCTACCTAAACAAGGGACTTGGCTGTGCCTTGGACCAGCTCTATTGAGTACTGTCCAAGCAGCAGGGCTGGCTGTGGGAGCTGCAGTTCAGCTCCCAGAGTATCTCCAGGGGCTCTGCTACCCCAGCCCCGCTCCTGCCTTTATCCCTGCCACATCCTCCCAGTGTGACAGCAGATGCCACCTCCCAGAAGAAGCCTCCTGCATGGCAAGGGCCTCTCCTGGTTTAATGTTGGAGGGAGAAAACAGCTCAGGACAGGGAAAATCCAGCATCCCCAGTATGAGCCTATGCCCTTTACAGCACCATTATCTTTCCAAACCTCGCGGCATCTGCAGCGCTGAATAATACATCAGGCCCTGGGAAACAAAGAGCATGGGGGGATGTGGTTGGGCCCCCCCTCCCCAGCAGCAGCAAAATCAACCAAGGGACTTCCCAGGCTCATCTGGGAGCCAGGGCTCTGTAGCAGGGCCATGTTGGGCTTTGGCAGAGAATAGCAATGGGACATTTTGTACAGCCTGACACAGGGTGCAAGATCCTGGGCAGAGTGCTGGCACCAGTGATGAGCGCAACCAGACCCTGCCTGGAGTGGGTTGGAGAGAGGCAATAGCCACACGGGTGAGAAAAATGGAGAAAAACAGCAAGAAAAAGCTGCCAGGCAGGCTAAGAGCTGGAGGGTGCGGGTGGGAGAGCAGCGTGAAGGGATGAGCTGGTGAAGAACAAAAGGGAAGTGATGGAAGGAGTGAGGAGAAGGGACGGTAATTGCAGGCAAACAGGCAGAGCCAGCCACGGCTGGGGGGAGAGGGAGAAAATAATCACTTGAAAGAAACCGAGGATTTGGGAAAGAGAAAAAGAAAAAAAAAAAAAGAGGTGATAAATAATTAAAGGAGATCAAACGAAGCAGGCAGCAGAACAGGCCTAATTGCAAGGATTCATACTGAGGTTCGACAGCTCCAGCAGCCACCTCCTGACGCAGAAGAAAGGGCGGCCGGGAGCAGCTCTGCGTGCGGGGAGCGGGGCTGTTGGCACGGCGCAGGAGAGAGCCCTGATCAAAGCCTGGCACTGACTTTCTTGATGCTCAACAATCCCGCCCGAGCCGGTGAGGGAGCGAGGAGGAAAGAAACACCAGCAAACGTTCAGGTGCAAATTAAAAGCATGAAGGTGAAGGGGCTGGAGAGCACAGTTATCCCGTGAGAGCCCAGGGTCTGATGGGGACAGGGCATCTGCACAGCCCCGCGTGTGCCCGGGGTGACCTTGGGCCCTTCGATCCTGGCCCAGTGGCTGGAGGATCCCATTGATTTGGGCTCGACCTTGGCCACGTGGCTCTGCTTGGTGCTGTGTGGGGTTTGCTGGGTCTCCTCTGGCTGCCCCGAGGCTCCCTAAACCACCAAGCCCTCAGCAGGGATTTTTCTTCACCATGGATTTGTCCAACCACTGTTTGGAGTACTGGGAAACATTTTGCACTCACGCTGTGCTGCAGCAAGGAGTCCCCCGTGTCCCAGCACCTGCCTCCCTCGGTTCATCCAGGGGCTGCTGCTTCACCCCAGCACCTCCTGACTTGAAGAAGAAACATGTACAGGATCAAAAAATTGAGCCACCCCTCCTCTTCCAGCCTGAAAGGCCCCCCAAGCAGCTGTTCAAAACCAGAGCCAACCTTTGCTTTTATACACCCAGAGCGCAGCCCTCCAAGAGCATCACCCAGAGCAGAAGTAGAGACCCACTGCTGACCACACGTGCCCTGCTGCCTCCTTCTCCTTGACCAGCTCCCATCAACCTTCTCCGATCCATCCCAGATTCCCCAAGGACACCATTCCCCAGGCAGCAGGTGCCAGGGACGGGCAGAGCCGGTGGCAGAGCTCAACTCGGGCACTATAACCTCTCCAAAGAGGCAACCACACCCCCGCCCCGGCAGGACTCCCTGCATATTAATTGCACTGCGTTACCCAGCCATCTGTTCCCGCAGCCAGGAAAAGAGCAGTCCCTTCGGTCTCCTTTATTAACAGGTTTCCCTGTAAAGCAAACAAACCCTCCCGCCTCAGCGCCCGGATCCAGCTCCCCTGGGAGGCAGCCGGGAGGGAATTGAGAGCTCGGAGGGGTGTTTGAGGAATTAAATCACAAAGAGGGGGATTTCACGCTGCCCGCAGCCAGGAGGGAGGGCCAGAGCACGGGGGGGGGTGGGGGGGTGGGGGGTGGGAGGGTGGAAAGGGAGACCTCTACAACCCCAAACAACCGATCAGATGGTTTCTGATCCTCCTGGATTAAAGCCTCTCACCATCATCCTGTAGAGATAGGGGAAGATGAACTGACACCAGGGGAGAGATGCCCTTGATCCCAGCTGTGCCCAACCCACCTCAGGGTGCATCTCCCCTCTCCTTTCCCTATTCTTCCACCATTCCCCCAGGAAGAAGATGCTCCATGTAGAGCAGAGAGCCCAGCCTGGGCTGCTGAACCACAGGGAGGTTTTTCACCCCTGCCAGGGCTGACCCTGCCCATAAGCAGTGCCTGCTGCTCTGTTGGGGAGGGGCTCTGCATGGCCACATGCAGCAGGATGCCAGATCTGCCCAGTGAAACCAGCTGGGAGCTGGCTCTGCCAGCTGGCAAGGAACAGCTGAACAAAGCATGGGCCCTCTGAAAGGGGATGACCCACCAAAGCCTGGCTCACACCAAAGCCTGCTGTGAACCACCAGCCCCAGGAAACTGAGGCTGAGCAGGAGTGATGGGGCAGGGAATATCAGCTCCTTTGTGAGGTACCTCCAACCTCTCCAGTTTTGTTCTTTTAGCAGAGCCAGGAAGGCAGACGATTTTGGCAAGGCAGAGGCTGCACTCAACGGCTTCCTTCTCCTAAATATCACCGAAATGCCAGCAATTGTCCCCAGGCTGCAGGGGCACCAGCCCTAAGCAAAGTCAAGCTGTTGCTGCCACCTCCCGGCTCCCACTGCCCAGAGCCCTCCCGGGGTGAAATGGGGCTCAGCAGGGGCAGGTCAGTGCCCCCAACACAAAGCACCAGTCTTTAAACAGCAACAGCAAGAGAAGAGTTTTCCCAGGCATGAGGGACACAGGGCTGCCAGCCTGCACCCTGCTCCTGTGGTCATCCCACCTAAAGCCCCCCCTGGAACCCCAAAATCAACTGTGATGAAATGTTCATCATTTGCTTTTCTCCTCATTTTCTCTTCTGCATTTTATGTTGCCCTAGCATCACAGGAGCAGCAGGTGGGATCAAGTGACCTGACATCTGGCCATCTGGAGTATCTTTTTTTATTGCTCTTAATATGCATCTCCTCAATCTTGACATCTGGGCTGCAGCACAGAGCTGAGCTGCCTGGGGAGGTGGCAGCTCAGGGCACATAAATGACACCTCAATGGAAGGTGTCAGATGCTTAAAGACCACCAAGATGAGTCTGCTCTGTAAACAGGATGAAAGCCAAGAGCTCTGAGCAGGGCAGGCTTTGTGCCTCCTCTCAGACCTGGCTACTCACCTCCATGAGAGGTAAAATCCAGTGGCTGCCAGCCCAGGAGCTGGTGCTGTGACTCAGCAAGGCAGCCCTGCCGCAGCAGCTGGCAGGAGGAAGGATGAAGGTCATGTCTGATCATGTCTCTCCCTAGACACAGCACCTGGAAACAACTTCCACAGCCTATACAGCCTATCCAGGTACACACAGCTAATTCCTCCTCCCAAAGAGGGTTATGCCCCAGTTCCTTTCCTCCTCTGGGGAATTTGTTCAGAGAGAAGGGCTGGGATATCCCACAGGTACCTCTGGAAACCATCTTGAGTCTTCACAGTGATCAAGTTACTGATCACAGCAGCTTTTGGCCAAGAGACAGAGCGTTTGACCAAGAGGAGAACACTTACACAAGTTAATTTCTCAACTTCATCCAGTGCTTTCCTGGTCTCTGCCTCCACTGCAGAAAGCCACAGGAAGGGGGTCTCATTGCTGTCCCCATGAGAAAGGCAGATTTCCAGGCACAGGGAATAGCTTCAGTTCCAAGCAAGAGACATGGGACTGGGCAGGGAAAAGACCAAACCCCAAACCCCAACAATGGAGAAAGAAAAGGGACACAATTAACATAAAGGGGATTTAAAGGAGACCCTGAAGAATCTACCAGTCAGCAGGTGCTGGGAAATAATCCTCTACCACCTCAGCTCCACTTAGCCTGCTGTCCCCAAGTCCTGGCAGGTGTAAGCAAAGCTTTCTGCTTGCCCATGCAGTTCCCCCAGACTTGGCTGGATGAGGGCTGCTGACACAAGAGAAAAAGACAGAAGCACCTAAACCACACTACAGACCTCAACTTCTAAAAACCTCCAACCCTCAGCAACTTGCTCAGCAGCTTCGTGTTGTAGTTGCCCTGGACCACCTGGGCACACAGGCCAGGGGTGCAGCACCCACCCTGGCAGATGGATGTCTTGTTTATAAATAACCCCTACTGTCCTTTCCTGGATTCCAAGCTGCTGACAGGCCAATGAGACCCCCTCAGTGACCTCCAGGACCTGCATCCTCCCCTGCCTGCACTCCAACATGATCTATCTGTTCTTTAATTCTATTAATACCATCTAATAATTACTTTGTTCCAAGGCTGCTGAGCAGTGTCTGCCAACACTTCCACTTCATTGCTATTCCTGTAAGGAAAATGAGCTTTAATGTGTTGAATTTCTGCAGAGATGGACAAGAGCTGTGCTTGCTGTCCCCTGCCCGCATGTTCCCCAGGGCAGCCAAGGAGCCAAGCACTTAATTCTCTCTGCATCTTCAACAGTGCCATGGCTGGGTGATCTGCTTCAGAATGGAGTCATGGAACTGTTTTGGTTGGAAAAGACCTTTCAGCTCATGGGAATCCAATCATTCCCCCAACAGTGCCAGGGCACTACTAACCCATGTCACTCGGCACCACATCTCCACCTTGCCCTGGACAACCCCAAAGGGGAAGAAATTGTTCCTCAGCTCCAACCTAAACCTCCCCTTGGGCAGCTTGAGGCCGGTTCCTCTTGTCCTGTTGCTTCTTCCTGGGGAACAAAGCCAGACACCACCTGGCTTCACCCTCCTGTCAGGAGCTGTTGAGAGCCAGAAGGACTCCCCTGAGCCTCCTTCTCTTCAGGCTGAACAAGCCCAGGTACCTCAGCTGCCCCTTGTAAGACTTGTTCTCTAGACTCTGATGATGAATTAATTCAATGATGAATTAATTCAAATAAAAGACCCAGCTCAGATCACTCAGAACACAAGTGGGAGGCAGAAGAAAGGCAGTGACCAAACAGCATCTACTACCTTTAGGCATCTTCCTTCTGAGGAACTTTATACCAGGTTCTCTCACTCAGACCAACACTCTCCTCAGTTCCTTCAGAGGTGCTGAGCTTTGGTGTTTCCTCCATCTAATAAAAATAAAGTCTGTTCAACTCAGAATTCATGGATCAGAGCAATTCAAAGCAATTGGGTAAGCAGCCCCTGGAGCATGAAGGAAGAGCAAATTAATAGCTTCCTTCATTCAAGCTTACCTTCAAAAGTCAGCAACGCAGCTCGTCATCACCGTTTCCTTGCAGACATTTATTTTTATATTCACAAGAGGATGAATATAAAAGAAATTTATGTAGATGCTAACCCAAGGCTTTTGTTCCCAACTAGAAATAAGTCACTCTCCGCATTTTAATGCTTTCCTTCAAGCAGGACTGACGTCTCAACCACTCTGCCCTTTCACTAACTCTTTTAAAATCAGATTACGTAAACCACGAAGGCAGCACAGGGTGACAGCTCCTGAAAAAAACCCTCTTTTGGATCACTTCACTCAGCTACCCCTCCCTCAAGCCTCTTCTCCCCTCCTCAATCCCATTTTCCCACACCTGGTTTCCCAGACCCTGTGCCAAAACCCGGCAGCAGCAGAGCCGAAAGCAACCAGCTCACCCATTCCGAGGGGCTGTTTCACCCCTACTGAATCCAACAACCTTCCAGGGACCTACAGCTTCTGCTTTCCAAAGACAAGCACATCGGGACAATTCCAGATGGTACACTGAAAAAACGAGGCCGTTTATTGACGATTAGGCTCTGCACTGGCAACAATCATTAAGCTGATACAGACAGACTTCAACCAAAGCATGAGCTTTGAATCCGAAGTCATAAAGTGACATGATGCCTTAATAAATTAAGGAAGTTGTTAATTCCTCTCCACCATCAACTCTTCACTTGAAGTTCTTCGCAAACTCCTCTCCTTTCTTAATAGAAGCCTTCAGCTCAGACATGGCCTCAGCAACCATCTTCTCTTCAAAGGGGGTGATCTTGCCAATACCCAGGTTCTTCTCAATTCCATTTTTCTGAGGGAAAGAGGATTTAAGGATTAACCATTCATCAAACAACCTAGAACAGCTCTGATAAGTATTATCCAGCTGAGATGGAGACCCAGCCTGGGACGTCTGTCATCTCCTGTCTGCCAACCCTGTGCTCCCTGACAAGGCTTAGAAGCTCCTTATCTGCAACAACTTCTACAGCTCTCACAAACTTCTCATTCACTGTTCCCAAGTATGAAACTCGAAGCCAGCCCACCAGCTCCTTCAAGAGGAGACTGATACCAACTACTCCTGCATGCCTCTCCCTGTCTTCAAACCCACCCTTGGCAAGACAATCTCCTCCAGTGGCCCTTCACTTGCCACTGGCTCCCAATCTGAAATTGCTTCCGAGCTGCACCTGTAGGTTTTTGAGATCTCATACCTACATCCAAACCCCTTCCCTTTAACATCCACTCTAATTCCATTCCCTCACCAGCCAGCAGCAAAGGCAGCAGCCACCATCCTCTGCATCCCAGCAGCCACTGCAGGGCTGCAGCTGCCTTGTTTTCCACTCCAGCCCCAAGAGGCAAGGGTGATAAAAGGAACACTTCTTCCAGAGTTCAGCAGAGGTCCCGAAAGCAATCTGTTAATCCTAATCTGTTCTGCAGTTGCCCATGTGCCTCAATTTCAGGGGGATTTGCTCCCAGCAGATCAAACTGAGGCGATGGGATTGCTGACTCCAGTTAATCGTACAAAGCCCTTCGTAAACAGGCGCTGACTCCAGGACAGCATGACCTCTTCAACCAACTCTGAATCTCTCAGGGTCAGCAACCCCACAGTCCAAGAGCGGATAAAAGCAGCACCATCCTTGTCAAGCAGGAGCTCTACGCCTACATACAGTACTCAAAGATCCAACAACTCTCAAAGTTACCCTTGATCCAGTCCCCTTCAGCGATACTAAGCATTAGACTGAGCTGAAATCACTGAATAAAAACCACACGTTGCTAAACCCCATCACTGAAGTACATACCCCCAAGAGCAGAGGTGTAGAGAAGTAGGGGCTCTCTGTCTCCTGTGACTGAACAAAGGCACATTCCACCACCCCCTGCTTGCCGTTCATCGCGTCCACCAGGGAGAACACGAAGCGAGCTCCCGCGTAGGCCATGGACAAGGTGGCAGAGCCTGCAAAAGTGAAACCACTTTTAGAACAGATCCCACTGCAATTTGATGCCTTAGCATCAAAGGCAGCATGGAAGCACTGCTGTGTTTACAGAGCTACAGCACCACCCACTTCAAACTCGGAGGCAGTTGGATAAAGCAGCAGCCTTTGGCCAGCTGACCAGATGTATAGGAAGAAACAATCTCATCTGACAGGGAAGATTACTTTTCAAGTCCTACACATTGTGGGATCAGTCTTACCTATATACTGAGCTGCTTCTAGCACCACAGTTTAGGCAGTTGCTGACATGGCAGAGCTGGCAGATTTGTAGTCAGCAGTTCATAATTCTGCACCACAGATGCCAGTAAGAGCAAAGGGAAGAGGACTGCATCCATTCAGCTGCCCAGCAAGAATTACTTGAAAGCTGTAGTCAAGAACCAACCTGCTCCTGCTTTAGCTTGGACAACTTCAGTGCCAGCTTCTTGAATTCTCGCTGTGAGCTTTTGCAGTTGATCCTGAGGAAAGTCCACTTTTGGTGTGCACTAGATTGGGAGAAAAAACAACAACAAAATGTCATATATCACATACCAGGACTCCTCCAGATTCAGCATATGGCCACCCAAATTATGCTTTTGTACTATCAAGAGTGGGTTTAACAGTTCTCAATGAGGAAAAACAGTTACCTCGGCTCACAGACTGTGTAACAAACTGACCAGATGTGAGCACTCACCAAGGCTGCTGCTTATCACCTGGACTGGAACAGGAACCCAGCCATGCCCAGTTTGCTCAAGGGCAAACCACAGCTCAACTGCAAGCCTGGGCTTGCCATGATTACTACTCTGTAGCCCTCTGCACTAGACAGATTCCCTCCAAGCATGTAATAGCCCTTTGGAATTTCAAAAAGCCACCCTGTAAATATTTGGGATGCTGTGGCATTATGGAATTCAAGAGCTTTGTGGAAGATCCAGCCTGCAGCTGCCTGTAGGAGTCACTGAACCTTCACAGACAGCTCTGTGGGTATGTTAAGTGCAGCTGTCTCTGCCCCGACTGACTGTCGAACGAAAGCACCCTCTCAGCATCCAGCTGCTCCTTACTCCCCAAGAGCATCCTTCTGTGAAGGGTACTCTATTCCCCACTCAGAGCAGAGCTTTCTCCCCTTTCTCACAGCTTGCTCCTTGGCCACTGCTCCTCAGGAAGCTTCAGCCTGCTTTAGGACTGCATTTCGTCCTGGCTGAGATGCACAAAGGGAGCTTCTCCCGCACCACCCGTCAGGCCTCCCCACACAAAAGCTGGGGCACAGCTGAAGCTCAGTGCTGCAGGTTCACATGGTGTTTCTAGTCCACCATGGCAAAAGCAGTTTCATCTTCCTGCTGAAGCAAGGTATTCATATCATGAAATACCCGTTACAAAGAGGAAAACCCCAGACAAAGTGCCAAGACATCTCAAAACCCACCCTATGCCTCAGTTCTCAGCCCAAATTCCTTTAGAGGAGAAAGGATGGAGCTATTTCTTCCACCCCCACGAGTCAGATTTAGCCCAGGCCTTCCACCACCCTGTACCTCACCCCAGAATTAAACACAGAAGCAGGGGAGACTGTCTCTGCTGCACTGTAGCACATTACATGCCACTACAAAGGCACTACTGTACATCAGCTCCAGTGTGTTGATGATTATGATGCCACACATGGCAGTGGCTATGACTTACCTGGGAGATCAGAGGGATGATAGTCTTCCCAGCATGGCCACCAATAACTGGAACAGTTACTCGAGCTGGATCTAAGCCCTAAGGGAACACATGAAACTTTCAACCTTCTGAAGCACTGGTCAAGAAAAATATTCAAAAACAACCTTGCTTCATTTTTTTTGCTCTAGGTATCTGGACACATCTGTAACCCAGGGCAGGAGTTTGAGAGGCAGCTACATTCCAGGAACAAAGCCAGATCTACAGGTTATTCTGGTAACTTTAGTTATAGGATATTATTAATGCAAGTCCAGACAAACAGCAGCACAAGTACAAACCCCAACAGGGCTATTATGAGAAGTAACCCTGTTGCATCTCCTGGTACTTTGCAGAATATCCAATAACAGTCTGCACAGTTTGACTTGTAGATAGTCACAACTTAACCCTCTCCTCCAGCTGCACCAGAGGGGCTGAAAATGCCAACAGAATTAAGGCTGACTCATGGAGGAGGGCTACGAAAAGGAAAGGTCAAAGTCTCTTGAACCACATTTTGCAAGAAACCCTATCCCCAGGCTCCTCTGGAGAATGAAAACAGGGAATCACTCCTTGGCCTCCAGCTCCACAGAAATCTGAGCTCTTTTGGCTCCATGCAGGGATTTTAGAAGTGGTTTTGAAAGCTCTCATGACCAAATCACACCATATCCCTCCCCCAGCATCTGCTGCTGTGATCTACCTTTAGCTCAGCCACAAAGGTATTTGCTCGGACAATGTCCAGTGTTGTAACACCGAAGATTTTCTTGGGGTTATACACACCATGCTTCTTGAAGACTTCTGAAGTTATTGGGATGGTTGAGTTTACCTATAAGCAAGAACAGGCAGACATCCATGAAAACCAGTATAATAATGACAGCAGCGCAGGAACTGAAGAGGCCAGGAAAAACCTGAAGTGTTCTTCCAACCTGAAGCCAACAGTAGACAATTAATTTAATTTCTAAACTGCAGAGCAATTTACAGTTGGGCTGGAACAAAACTTCCATTTTAAATAACCATTAAGACAACACATTTGTTTATTCACATTACAAAGGCTCCTCCCTTAGTGAGCTAAGGCCTTCTCTCCCAGCTAACACACCAGCAGGTATCGTGACCAGTCAAACAGATGTTGAGATATTAAGCACTTTTATATCCAAGTTTTCTCCAACCTAAATATAGTCCAAGAAAAATGGGCTACTAGAACCAAGCTTTTAGCTCTCTTCTGCAAATACCCTTAAAGATACTAGTCAAAACAAACAGAAACTCACAGATTCCTCTTGTATTCTCAGCCTGACTTCTTTCTAACCAGGTCTCCAGAAAATGCTTACCGGGTTGGAGATAATACAGATCATGGCTTCCGGGCAGTGCTTTGCACAGGCAGATGTCAGGGTAGCAACGATGCTTGCATTGGTGTTGAACAGGTCATCACGGGTCATACCTACAACACATCCAGCACCAGAGTTTGTTACCCACAAGCTACTCCTTAATGGGCAAGCAACTCAATCAAAAACCAACATTCTCCTCTGGAGATACATCAGCTTCTGGTTTTGTGTATCAAGAGAATCACAGAATGGCAGGGGTTGGAAGGAACCTCTGAAGATCACTGAGTCCAACCCCCCTGCCAGAGCAGGACAGAACTAGTGCAGATCACTCAGAAATGCATCCAGACAGTCTGGAAAGTCTCCAGACTTTCCCACAACCTCTCTGGGGAGCCTGCTCCAATGCTCTACAATTCTTACTGTAAAGAGGCTCTTCCTCATGTTGAGAAAGAGCTGTAGTTGATCTTGAATCCATTGCCTCTCATCCTGTCACAAGGCACGAGTGAAAAGAGGCTGCCCCTGCCTTCTTGACCCCAGCCCTCATGGATTTATAGACATTAATTAGATCCCCTCTCAGTCTTCTCATTTCCAAACTAAAAAGACCCAGGTCTCAGCCTTTCCTCATAAAAGAGACATTCCAATCCCTGCATCATCCTTGTAGCCTCTGTTGGTCTCTCTCAAGTAGATTCCTGTCCCTCCTGAAATGGGGAGCCCAGAGCTGGACACAGTATTCCGGGTGAGGTCTCACTGGAGCAGAGTAGAGGCGGAGAAGGAAAAAAACCTCTCCAGCTGCAGCAATGAACTAGCTCCAAAAGAACCTTCTTTTGCTAAGAAAAGCCCTTCCAGACACATCAGCCCTTTTCAGGAGCAACCAGCCCAGCCATCAGGTGTCAGGACGTATTCCACTAAGGCAGCCTGAGGTACAGTGTGACCACACTGACCCTCACCAGTGTACCACCTTCAGTGTACCAGTGGTGCTCAGAGGAACTGTTCTGAGATGAATTCTCCCCTTCTGAAGCCTCCACCACTGCTCTCTGCAAAACACTGTTGGTTGTGTAAGTGCCACCTCTCACTTCTGCTGCAGCGACCACTTTGACCATGACAAATGAAGAATCAGGAAAAGCTAGGCATGGAAGTCTACAATTTTGTTACAATTCTAATAAGATACTGAAAAACAGAGTAGAAATGGAGCAGGTCAGAAGAGCCATTCCAGGAAGGCTTAACAGCTTCACTCAGGGATGCCCTGAGAAGTTGGACAATTAATGCAAAACAAATGGATTATTCCTACTCTGATGAGAAAAGAACCCAAGAACCAGTTGTTTTTACTAGAGCATTGCTCTGGGCAAGAAACACTAAGGGAGATTCAGAATCGCTTGCACAAGAATTCTTTGCACCTCACATGGGAACTCCAGAAACCTGTTCTGCCCATTTTATGAGGGACAATCAAAAGACAGAAGCTAAATGAGGTGCCTGGTACTACAGCAAGCTCTAGGTCAGTGTCATTAACAGAGCAGTTACACCTCAGGCCCCATAAAAGCACCAGGCCCAGCTCTGCAGATGCACCTGAATGAAACCCTGGGGCTTGGTAACAAAGAGAACATACCTGGTTTTCTAGGGACTCCTGCAGGAATAACTACAACATCACAGCCCTTCAGACAATCTGGCAACTGCTCAGGTCCCAGGAAGCCTGCAATGGAAGTGTTCAGGCATTAGGTTTTTGCCAGCTATTAAATATATGACACTTAAGTATAAAATTATGCCCAGAGGCACTTAATCCCTTTTTTAATTTAGCCTTCAACTCAGACTTGCACTGAAAAGAAATGCAGTACATTTATGGGTGGATCCTAGTTGATGTTTTATCCTTGTTTCAAACCTTGCAGAATGAAAGTGGCAGGAATGTCACATTCATCTGTTTTGACTCCACCATCTTTCCCAGTTGGTGTATTTACTCTCCCTAGACCCCAGCCAGTGCCCCTAGAGAACTGGAGATAGGTAGTGCAGTGGAACCTCTGGGTGATCTCCAAATAAAAGGAAGATCAGCAGATGAAGTCTGAGTTCATCCAGAGTTCACAGAGACACACAGAAAGCATTAAGTCTTTCTGTAGTCAAACTCTGCAATTCAATGCTCAAGCTTTTTTTTCCCCCAATACAATTTTCCCGAATGTTTCCTGCCAGCTTGTGAATTCCCCTTCATGAGTGTAACCCCAGACCATTTTCCACATCAATCCAATAAACTGAACCTTAATTAGTCACATACTGCTTGAGAAAAAAGCTATTTAAATCAAGATTAGGCTTCAGTATCCCATGAAGATTCCCCTTCCCAAGGACCAGGCATCTCCAAGCAGCAGGGACACACGAGAGGCCCCTCTAGAGGCAGCTGGTGGTACCTTTGACGCTGGCCCTAGTCTCGATGTGGCTGAGGTCAGCAGCAACTCCAGGAGTGTGAGCAATATCGTACAGGCTGAGCTTGCTCACCAGGGGGCTGTTCTTCAGGAGGAGGGAGAGGGGCTGGCCAATGCCTCCAGAGGCCCCCAGCACTGCAACCTTGGCATTGTTCTGAAAGGAGAGGGGGGAAAAACACATCAAAAGAAAAGTCAACATTGAGGAGATGTTCTGGTGGTTCCTGCAGCGGTGACCTCTGGGATTTCACCACCCTTTCTTTACTTTTAGTTCTATTTGTCAATATTTTTTTTTATCCAGCACTATGCAAACTTGATTGCTTAAGCCCACAAAGTGATCACCACGACAGCTTTACAAAGATCCTCGAGGTTTACTGCTACCTTCTGGACCCAGGACTGGCTTGAGGCAAAACCTGTTCTGCAGTTTTTCTACTTGACATTGCTACTATCAAAAAAATACAACTTCCCATTTGGCAAATCAATACACTGAATGCACTACAATATATAACAGCTATATATACATGTGAAGAAAATGTGTATGCTTGACATAAAATCAAAATAGTACCTGCAGCTGCCTCAGGATAGAAGCCTGAGAACAGTGACTGTAAATTCCAGCTTTGATCAAGTGTGGCTGGAAAGAGTAAAATCAGCTCAGCTTTGTTGCCCTGGAGAACCTATTTTACTCTAATGTGTTCACTAATAAAGTTATTTTTCTTTAAAATGCCTGTGCTCCTGTTTGTAGAGAAAGTGTTGCTAGGTGAGAAAAAAAAAAAAAAAAAGCCACTTTTAAAGTCCAGAACAACTTTAAAATGATCTGCTAAAGTGATGGAGAAGCAGTGGCTACTGTAGAGATATGAGTCCCCTGATAAGGATGTTCCTTATCACACTGTCTTACCAGATAATACCACAGTAGCTCCAAATCCCTGCATGAACACCTTAATTAGTATGTTATGACAAGAAATAACCCACCCACGAGCTAAATCAGCCCAACCTCAGTTCGAATTTTCTCTCTATAGCAACAACTGTAATTTAGCACAAAGCACTCCAAGGAAGCAAAGTCTGGCATTAGTCACTGCTGTGCCCCACATGCACTGATATCATGAGGTCAAAACCTCCCTGCTCGTAAATATAATTCCTATCAAGGTAATTAGACCAATCTCCCTGGCAAAGGACATCTTTACTGCCCTGATAATCGTTCTGTCACAGGGCACCGGGAACTATTTACATTAGAAGGCAGAGGTCGGTCTTTAATCGACCCACCAGGCAGCAGCAGGCCCCCGTCCCCTCCCGTGTCACGAGTCACACACAATGGATTTCGGCACTTTCGGGATTACTGTGAAACTCCCAAGCTCTGGCTTTAGCTCTTAACACATTTCTAACGCAGGGAAATGTTTCCAGTAGAGGAAAGAAGCAGCAAGAGACCTTTTCTGTCACCCATTACCTACCATCAGAGTCACAGCATCACACAGAACCCCATCACGGTGGGGGTTGGAAAGGACCTCAGGAGATCGTCTAATGTCACCCCCCTGCTGCAGCAGGGTCACCCAGATCAGAGGGACCAGCAGTGCAGTGTGCAGCTGGGTTTGGAATCTCCCCATAGGAGACTCCACGACTTCTCTGGGCAGCCAGGGCCAGGCTCTGACACCCCCACACCAAAGAAGTTTCTCCTCTTGCCCAGGTAGAGCCTCCTGGGTTCCAGTTGCTGTCCCCTGACCTGTCCCTGGGCACCACTGACAAGTCTGGCCCCATTCTCTGGCCGCTCCCCTGCAGATATTGGCCAGACACCCCCCCCACCCAGTCTTCCCCCGGAAGGAACAGGCCCGGCCGCCGAGCCCGCGGCCTCCTAGGAGAGGGGAGGCAGCTCCCGGGCTGGCAGGGGCAGCACGATGCCCGGCATCCCCAAGCAGAGGTTCAGCATCACCCAGAACCTCCCCCGCCCCGAGCTGTGCTCCTCACCTAACCCCCCCACGCCGCAGCATCTCACCGCCCCCTCCCACCGGCCGGCGCTGCGGACACTCCCGGCCCCTCTCGGCCACGCGGCGGCCGTACCTGTGCGGAGGTGGCCAGGCCGCGGCAGAGGGCGGCGGGGCGGGCGAGGCGGGACAGCATGGCGCGGCCGCTCCAGTGACTCCAACGACCTCCAGCGCTCCCCTCCGCGCCTGCGCGGGGCCGCCGCGCTTCCCGCGAGATTGCCCCGGCTTGATCTCGCGAGATCCCGGGCTGGCGTCGAGCGCTGCCGCCCGCCGCGCGCCGCCGTTGCCGCGACAACGGGCGGGCTTGGGTTGAACCGACGGTCGGCGGCCGTCGCCCGAGCGGGAGCGGGATGGCTGCGGTGCAACTGTGCGAGCCACGCCAGCTCTACAACATACTCAACCAGCATCGCCGCGTCCCCCGGCTGGCCGAGCACAACTACCTGTGCCTGCTGGGTGAGCCCGCGGGCGCCGGGCACCGGCCCGACCCTGCCTGCCCCTGGGGCCTGGGCCGGCTGCCTGAGGAACTGGGTGGGGGGCTCCAGCACCCAGGGAAGCTCACACTTTACCTCTCATGGTTCTTGCCGTTGAGGTGTTTAACCCACCCCTAAACTCACCCAGAATTCAGGAGCGACAGAGAAGACACTAGAGGCTCGGGCAGAAATCCTTAGTTGTTCTTATGGACGTTACCCTTTTTGGTTTAAGTGACAAGAAAACTGGTTCTTGCTGAGCTTGACTTTGAAGCCTTAGGAATTGAATTAAGCCAGAACAGGCCGCCGCGGCGCTGCCGTTCGTAAGACCCACAGCAGAAGGTCTTCGTTTCTAAACTACAGAATCTCCCCAGACTGACTCTCGAACGGGATTCTCCCGTTAGAGCTTCAAATGAGCCGATTGCCCTCTCGATTTCTTTTTATTTCAGACGCCCGTACTCGGCGGGAATACGATGAGAGCCATATCGTGACAGCACGCAGGATCGTGCAGGTTTGTGCCAATCATCCCCGGCTTTAGCAACCGGCACTACTCCAAAACCAGCTTAGAAAACGCCGTGAATCGCCACAGCTCCAGCTTCACCCCAACCCGTTCCACCGTATGCCATGTCTGCCACTGGGGGGTGTGTTCTGTCACCCAGCAAAGGTGGCTTCAGGAGCTATGTCGGGAGAAATGAGAACCAACACCTTGTAGCCTCCTCACACCAGTGCGGGGGTGTTCCCTGCTGCGGCTGGTGAAGCAATCCGGGGTAGTTTGAATCATTTCTAAATTCTAACCTGGTCTTTCAGTGTCTTTCAGTACAGATGTAGCCTCAGAGTCACCCTGTAGCCCTAGAGTAGTAACATGCAAGGTGCTGGTGGAGTTGGTGCCACAAGAAAAGAGCTGTGCCCCTGATAGAATTCCTCTGTGATTTTGGTAGAGTCCCACGGGGGAGTATCTGGTACCAGATTCAGAGGAGCTGAAGTGTGTCAGATACTGTGTGGTGTATGACTGTGAGACCTGCTCCTTGGATTGCTGTGAAGAGGAGGAAGAAAAAGGTGAGCCATGTTGGTGAAGATCTCACTGCTGGATATATGTTCTTCCCATTCCTCATTTAATTCCACGAACTTATTGGAAGAGATGTGAATTCACCCAGTTTTATTTGAAAAATGAACATATGTTCTATGCCTCTGTGGTTTTTTTCACTGCGTTGAATATGTTCCCAGACCTCAAAAATCCCAATTTCATTTCAAAATGTGGTTTCCTATCTGCAGACTGATCCCTCTGAAGCTCCTTGTCACATATGAGGAAAGGATTCTTTTTTTCCCCCCACATTTCACTGAAATTTGGCTTGTCCAACGATTGCCTTTTAGGGAGCGGCGTTTCTTTTGAGACTGAAAACTCTGACTCAAGTTCCATATGTTCCCAGAGTGAATACTTCCTTCTTTGGGGGATAGAAAAAGGCTTTCACACTGTCATATTTAAAAAGACTTGGCTTTAAAGGGGGTGGTGAGTCAATGCAGTTCACCGGGAAATGTGAAGAGCTGGAAACTTTTCCATCTAATTGTTTGGTCTTCCTTGAACCGTGGGAAGGTTTGTCAAGGAGCTCTCGTGTGCAGAACTGCTGCTGTGTGTCTGTTTGGCTTCTCTTTGCTTTAGAAAAGCTACTATAGTTTTACCAAAGAGTTACATCATTTTGGTAAGGAAAAAAAACCCCATGCCTGGGAGCGTAAGGGGAGAGAATAAAGCAGTCTGCTCATAAATGCCAGGGATGAGACAGGAGCAAGGGGAGGTGTGAAGAATCAGAAGGGTTTCTGATGTGCTGACCTGTTTCTGAAGGAGAGGCAAGGGGGATGGATCCCCTGGGAGAAGGGGGGGAGCATCCACCTCACAGAATGTACTTCACTGAGGGGGGTGTTTAAATGCTTGTGAAGAATTTATTCAAGATAAATCTTTTTTTCCCCTCTTTGCCTAAAGCAGACTAAAGAAAACGTTTTCCATCAAACTGAGATTATTAGATTCAAATTAAGTAATACTTCTCTATTATGGGAACTTATGGCAAGCATTTCCCAAAGAGTAATGGGGAAGGGGGAAAAAACAACTTTATCTAGACCTACAAAAGGAACCAGGAGAGAAACAAACTAACAGGCCAAGAGGTGAAAACCAGCTCGGCCTGTTACTGACCTGCAGCAACAATTAAAGAGTAAGTCCAACTTGTAACAAGGCTTCCTATAGACCTTTGGATGAAACAGGAAGGAATTTTTTGTCAGTGAGACAAAGGTGACCCCCAGTGCTGATGGAGGAACAAGGAACCTGCCCTGGCAAGGAGCTTTTTGATCTCTTTAGATGCTGAGGAGGGAACCGCTGCCCGACACGCCAGCAGCTTAGCGCAGTTTACCCGCTGGCCCGTGCTCATCCTGAGTGGAGGCTACAGGCGTTTTTCAGCCTGCTACCACTTTCTGAGGACTCAGAAGATATTGTGGATGCCTCAGGTGAGAGGAGAGTGATTTGCAAGTAGAAGTGTTCATATTCAGCTGATGATAGCTAATGAAGTTAAGTTAAATGGGTACGTAAAGCTAGTACCAGAGTAATTTCAAAGGAGTCAAATATCATTTATGTGTAACTGTGCTTGCCCCGCGTCTCACCACTAATTCTTTTACAGCCACACTTGGACTTGTTTTTTTCTTCTGTTGTCTGAAAGAAAGCTCATGAGAAGGGAAGAACCTGTGAAGGTTTCTATAATAACCCTGAAACGAGCCGTCCAGAGAGTACAGATAACTAAACCAACAGTAGCAAGTGGTGAAAAGAAGCAGGTTCCTCTCTCAGCTGTGGTTATCTGGAACATGGTAACTGTCTTCAGACAGAAGTACAGTTTTTCTCAAGCACTAGGTTCCATGTCTTTCAAGCTTTTCATCAGGAAGGATCCCAAAGCAACTGCTGGTGATATGCCAGAAGGTCAGGGTGTCATCCAGAGGGACCTGGACAGACTGGAGAGGTGGGCCCAGGTGACCTCGTGAGGTTCAACAAACCAAGTGCAGGGTCCTAACCTGAGCCAGGACAATCCTCACTATCATTCCAGGCTGGGGGATGAGGTGATGGGAATCAGCCCTGGGAAAAGGACTTCAGAGGATGCTGGTGGATGAGAAGCTGGACATGAACAGTTGGTGTGTGATCACAGCCCAGGTGGCCAATTGCATCCTGGGCTGTATCAAAAGCAGTGTGGTCAGCAGATCCAGAGAAGGGATTCTGCCACTTTACTCTGCCCAGGTGGGTCCCCTCCTGGAGTGTTGCATCCAGCTTTGGAGAGCTCAGTGCAGAAGGGACATGGACCTGATGGAGCAGGGCCAGAGAAGGGCCAGGAAAATGATCCGAGGGATGGAACCCCTCTCCTAGGAAGACAGGCTGAGGGAGCTGGGAGTGTTCAGCCTGGAGAAGAGAAGGCTCCCGGGAAACCTAACAGATGCCTTCCAGTATCAGAAAGGGGCTACAAGAAGGCAGGAAAGGTACTGTTTACAAAGGCCTGTAGGGACAGGACAAGGGACAAAGATTTAAACTAGAGAAAAGTAGATTCAGATTGGCTGTTAGAAACAAATTATTTACCATGACAGTGGTGGAACACTGGAACAGGCTGCCCAGGGGGGTAGTTGAGGTCTCATCCCTGGAGATATTCAATGTGAGGCTCGATGAGGCTCTGAGCAACCTGCTGTAGTTGAGGATGTCCCTGCTCACTGCAGGGGGGCTGAACTAGATGACCTTTAGAGATCCCTTCTGGCCCAAACTATTCTATGACCCAAGGCAGGGCCAATTTAGAGGCCACAGACTGAAACATATCTTCAGTTTCCATTGCTCCTGTTCACTTCTGGGCTCTGTGAAACAGCCCATGACATGGTGCTGACCTGCAGGAAGCTACAGCACAGGAGAGAAAATCAATTCACTTCGTGCTTCTTTGTAAAGGGCAGCAACCTGCTGAGTATCTCCATCAGGCCCAGCTGGACACAGAACACTTCCTTACCTCCCAGTTCAAGCTATTGTTCTCTGGTGCTTTAAATGGTTAGGCTGCTGCCCTTGTTCTGCTGCAGCATGAGCCAAGCATCGGGAAGGGAGCAGAGGCTATTTGTGTGTTTCTCTTGTCAGCCTTCCTGTTGCAGACACCAGGAGCACCTGCAGCTCTGCAGTTGGCAGATGATTTCATTTAAGCCTTGCCAAACAGCAACCGAGGAAAACATCAAATGAATCTGTTCTGCTGCAGCCTCTCCTGACGACGTAAAGAATCTGTCACCTCCTGTTTAGTTAGGATTTGTTTCAAGTAATGCCACAGTGACAGCAATGCTGTTAATTATTCTCAGCAAACCTTGCAGAGACTTCAATACACAGAAAGTCCAGGTGATGGAATGAATCATTAGACCAGAATGTGTCATGGGCTGTTGATTGTGTGTTCAATGCCTCACATGGCTTTTGTTTAAGAACTTACCAAGCTACTAGGAGCAAATACACTCCCTAATCTCAGCCCCTGGTTTCTCTCCATCAGGAACTAGACAACTTCCAGCTGTACCCTGTAGAAATACTGCCTGCAAAGTTATATATGGGCAATTTCAAGCAGGCATGCAACCAACAAGTCCAGAAAGATCTGAAGATCAAAGCACAAGTCAACATCTCTGAGCAGCCTGTAGCAATGTAAGTTCAATAGTTCAAGGTGTGCCCTCAAGCACCAGAGCCCACTGCCAGAGCAGTCAGTGCCTGGGGACTTCCAAGGAAGGCTCAGTGGTTCACTGCAGATCAGAGCACTATTCCATGCTCATTTTTCCAATTTCTACTTCAGAGTTAGCACAGTAGCAATGCAGTAGCAATGCAGTCTTGCAGGCCTCAACCACAACAAGGTGGACTGGATGAGAGGAGGACTGGGAGGCCTTTGGCATTTGGAGCCTATTGCATGCCACTTGGGAAGAACCTACATCTCTGAATAGCTTTCAGAGCAAAATCCTGCAAACACATCAGTCTAAAAGCTGAATCACTGATGTTTCACACTGCCAGTCTTCCTTCCTTACCTACACCTGTCCGTGGCTGCTCAGGCTGTAGGCCATGCTGGAAATGCCATTTCACACAGGGAAAATTCCAGTAGCATTTCTCAAGGTGGTGACCAACACAAAGTAAATAACAAAGCAATTACCTACCTTAGGGCATATCTACCAGCAGACACTTCTCATGCCTTTGGCTCCAGAGGAAAACATCAAAGGTGTCTGTACTGTGGGTGATCTTCCCATGCTCTCTGCCCAACATGCTTTCACATTCAAGCAATTCTTCAGCAACATTTTGCTCCATTAGTTCTGTGAGGTTAGGGATTTCCCTGCTAGGAAGCAGCACCAGGAAGAAAGACCTTGTAGTCCTGGTGGAGAGCAAGTTCTCCTTGGGCCAGCAATGGGCCCCTGTGCCCAGAAAGGCCAATTGCACCCCAGGGTGCAGTAAGAAAACTGTGTTCAGCAGGTGTAGGGAGATACTCCTCCCCCTCTACTCTACCCTGGTGAGACCACACCTGGAATACTGTGTACAGTTTTGGGGTCCCCAGTTTAAGAGAGACAGGGATCTACTGGACAGAGTCCAATGGAGGCTGTAATGACGATTGAGGGACTCAAACATCTCCCCTGTGAAGAAAGACTGAGGGAACTGGGGCTGTTTAGTCTGGAGAGAAGATTGAGAGGGGATCTTATTTTCTATAAATGTCTGAGGGGTGGGTGTTAAATAGAAGGAGTCAATCTCTGCTCTGTAGGACCCAGCAATAAGACAAGGAACAAGGGTATAAACAGGAGCATAAAAGGTTCCACCTCAACATGAGGAGAAACTTCTTCCCTGTGAAGGTGACAGAGCCTTGAACAGGCTGCCCAGAGAGGCTGTGGAGTCTCCTTTTCTGGAGACTTTCCAAACCTGCCTGGATCTGTTGCTGTGTGGGCTGCCCTGGGTGATCCTGCTTTGGCAGGGGGTTGGATCCCCAGAAGTCCCTTCCAACCCCCACCATTCTATGATTCTATGAGTTGAGTTCTCTGAGCTTGTGGAAAGAGGAGGATGCTGTTATGGAAAACCACATGAAGTGAACTGGGAGTCTGTGTCCACAAAACTGCCAACCTGCACCTGGTGAAGGCACTCCTGCTTTCACTTCATCTGTCTCCATTTAGCTCTCAGATAAAGGAAGCTGTAGGTTAAGACACCAGTGCTGATATCACATGGAATGGAAAATCAGTAATTAAACTGGTTCCATGACAAGCATCTCAGAGTCTTGCCAAAACAAACCCCTTATCATAATGTTAATGATGATGATGATGAAAAACTCCTATGTGTAAGAGCAAACAATTACCAGCCTGCCTCCAACAAACACGTTTTACAAAGCTGCTTCTTCAGTCTTTGTCACACTGTGTGCTCTTTTCCCAGGTTTGCAGAAGAAGGCAAAGACCTCCACATACCTGTTCCAGATTCGCTTGAAGCAGATCTTTTTTCTTCCTTTCCCACCATTTGTCATTTCATAGGTGAGTTGTTCCTGGTCTGGAATTCCTGAGGCCTTGCTCACTCTAGGATAGGAGATGGGAGTGACAGCAATTCAGTGAGAGGAGGGTCGGAATCTCTGAGATCAGTGCACTCCCACACAAACCCACACCCTAATAGGTACCAGAGCTGCTGCACTCGTCAGCCTGATGGACAGAGCAGAGATTTGGCTCTGTGTGAGTTCCTACTCACTTTGAAGAACACCTCACTTTCACCTGTCTGAAAGGGCTTTGCTGCAGGATGTCCACCAGGGCTTCATAGGATTCCCTCCTATTCCTTTGTTCTTAAATGCAACACTCTTACCAGCCCAACTCTTCACCAGAGCTTTGTGTGAACAAGAGCATGACAAACATTAGAGAATTTACCACAAGATGCTGATGATCTTTGCAATTTGCAGGCCCACTGCAGGGCCTAGGAAGACTTTCAGGTTGGATGGCATAAACTTGCCTTCAGCTGATTACATCAGGGAGGGCAAGAAAAAAACATCCTTTCCAGCTCAGTGCAGACACAGCTCCTGCAGCTCCCTCCTTGTGGTGGTGTCCAACCATGTCATCATCTGCTGTCACACTTGGGAAATAACACCCACCACAGACCAAGGCCCTGCTGAGTGTAGTACAGACCCAGAAACAAAAGGCCACCCCATCCCTCCAGACCTTGTGATCCAGGCACAATAGAAAAAATGACAACTGGACACAAACAAGAAACAATACTTGAAGATGCAGTTTTGTAGTCCTGAGCTGAATTGCATGTTTTGCATGCACTGAAACCCAAATATTGAAATCCACTTAGTTGCCTCTCATTTGGAGGCAGAACTTTCAGAAGAATTTTTTTTTTTCCATTTGTGGAATTCTGCAAAACAGACTCTTAAGAGTTTCTTAGCTGTGGCTCTTGTGGGAGCTTACACTGTTTACTTGTTAGTTGAACTGTTTACTTCACAGTCTGGAGTAGATTACGTAAACTGGAGCAGTTATGGGTGAGGGCAAGCACTGAAACTCTCCACGTTCTCTGAGAGGAATTAGGTTAGACACTAGGAAGAATTTTTTCACCAAAAGGGTTGTCAGGCATTGGAACAGGCTGCCCAGGAAAGTGGTTGAATCTCCAGCCCTGGCTGTGTGTAAAAGTCACACAGATGTGCTTAGGGACATGGTTTAGCAGTGGACATGTAGAGTGGGTGAATGGCTGGACTCGATGGTCTTGAAGGTCTTTTCTAACCTTGGTGATTCTGTGATTCTAGGAGTGTGGATACCCTAATGCCATCTATATGCTGGAGTGAGGTCATTTCTACTCAGGCCTTAGAACAGAACAAGTATATTGTGATAGAAAGAAGTTAGAAAATGGCAACAGTAAAAAAAAGAGACTTTGCCCCATGAAGTCTAGAGTTCAGTTGCTGATATTGTAAAAATATGTCATGCTGTCTCTCTGGAGAGGGAGGGAAAGATTTCAAAAGGTTATTAATAAAATATGGAGCCTTCCAGGCAGGTAGCAGAGTTCACGTGGTTAGGAGAGACTGACAGCATCCTTGGGCTTGGCTTTTGTAGAAAAAGGAGTTTGCTGATCTTAGTGATTTTCACTGTGATGTATCCACCATGAAACCACCATAAAACCAGTGCCCTGGCTGGCACGTACACGCTTCCTGCTGGTGTTCCCCACAGAGGGAGGGTTTTTAACTAAGTCCCCTCCAGTTTGTGAGCTGAGAGTGGAGAACAGTTGGGCTTTGTTCATCAGAAATGTCAATACCAAACATTTCTGGGAAGACCTTGAGTAGGTGATATGGTGCAGCATATCGGTCATGACAGACCACTTTTCTTCAGTTATCTGCTCAGAAACAAAGCACTGGCTGGTCATTGTTTGGTTCTGGTGTCCAAAGTCAAGTTTTAACTCAATGGATTTTCAAGAAGGGCAAATGCTTACAGGGACAGGAGCTGGGCAGTGCCTGTCTGCTGCTGTCAGGGTTTGGGGGCTCTTGTTGCTCTTGCTGTTGGTCTGTCAGCTGTCACTGAGCTAGAGCTGACTGGACAACTGGCACCTTGATTTCCCAGATTGCTAATCTGTGATTGGCATTTCTTCACGCAGATGCTCAGCTGGATCATGGAGCAGTTTTGGTGTTCTCCAGCCTGGGGATAAGCCGGAGCAGCACAGTAATCATGGCCTACCTTATACATTCCTGCCAGTTCTCCCTGAAGGTACCTCACTGTCTTATTTCCACAGACACTGGCTGGGCCTGCAGCCCAGTTCTGTTTCTGAAGCCTCATTATTGTAGTAATGAGAAATATATTATCTGGGCTTTCATCGTAACAGATGATATTCTATGAGATTGCATCTCCTTTCTACTGTTAAGGAGGTGGTATGGGTGTGATTTGGAATCTGTGAGCCCTTGCCCTGGCATCTGTGGTGTTCTTGAATTTCCTTATTTAACTACAGGGCTATAAAAACAAAGCTGTGGTTACAGACCTTGGTATTTCTGCTCTCCTGGATCTGAGACAGAGTATCTGGAAGAGACATCAGTTAATCCCATCTTGTTGTGGGGTTACAGGGAAATTCAGAACCCGGTGCTTGCAGGGCTCTGATTTACCACTGACTCCAGCATCAGCACTGACTTCTTCCCAAACCCTATTTTATTTCTCCTGAAGCAATCCCTTCCTGCAGGTACCACTGTAGAGAAATCTGGGATGGGCTAATACTAGCCCAGGAGGGATGGACAGGTTAGATGGCCAATATATGCTGTTCAGAAACTCTGAATTTATGTAAGAAAAATAAGAAAGGATGGCTGAGAATGACCCTGCTGTGCAAGAGCCTGGCTGACTCTCTGCAGGTGCCAGGCCCTCTCCCCTTTGCATGGGCACCACGCTGCTGTCAGCACCAGCTCTCAGTGCCCACTTAGCACAGAGCAGGCCAGTCCCCATGGGAGCGGAAATATGTCTCCTTGGAAACCTTGTCCTTCTTTGGAAAGGGCTTCCTCCTTTGGGAGCTTGAAAGGATTGATCAAGCTTCAGCAAAGCTGAGCCTGTATCTAGTCATGTAATTGATTCTGTGCAAAATCTCTTGTCAGCGCCATGTGCCAACAGGTGGCTTCAGGCTGAGGCTGCCAATGGGGCTGCAGATGCTGCTTCACCTCTGCTCCTCACACCAGGTGTGACTGCTCCAGCACGCTGCTAACCGTCCCCACACGCTGCAGAGGCCAAAGGCTGAGCCTTGCCCTTTCCCTCCATTGGTATCCACAGGTCGGCCTCAGCATTTTACTAAGTAGCCAAGAAAGAGAAGGGAAGGTTGTCACGGCAGCGGCAGGGCTCGTCTGGGCAGTGCTTGCCCACCACTGGCTGGGCAAAGCCATCCTGGGGGATTAGCCTGGCAGACAAGTTTGTTTCTTGCAGACGAAAGCAGCGTAATGGATCCCATGGGATCCTCCAGCCAGTCTAGGCAAAGATCTTTGAAAGCTTCCAGAGACATGGATATTGCAAAAGAAAAGCAGATCTTGGATGTGCAGCCCCTTATTCTAACAGGAACTGATATGTGAGTAGATGGATTGAACATCCACTGCAGCACCCAGAGGGGTGAACATTGGAAGATTAGTTGCAGAATTGCTGAGATTAGAAAAACAAACTAATGTAGCCCTATCTTCTGACCTTTGGTCCCATTACACTTGGGCAGCCCCCAAGTGTGGCAGGCAGGCTATTCCAAAAGCAGGAAGATGAGAGCTACTGGGAAAGCAAAGGTTGCAGCTGGAGTGAAGTGGTGCTGGTGGATCTGCCCTGTGTGTAGCAGAGGTCCCAGATGATTACTCGGGACTAACAAATAATTAAGATGGCTATAATTAATGCAGTGGGATAACGATCTTCCTAGCTTCTCTGCCACAACAGGTCATGCCAATCCAGAAACGTGATAACCTTTGCTGCTGAATAGCTGAGATGTCACAGCTTTGCTGATTGACCATGGAGGAAACAGCTTTTTAGGGGAAAAATCCAGGACTGCACTGCTGCATCAGTGTAAAATAACAGAAGGTACCTGCCATATAGTGAAAGGAGCCTGAGCTGTCCTCATATCCGGGGGGAAGGGTACAAAGGTGACAGGCTTCTCTGAAGTTCACATCTGGACTCAGTCTGTCCTTGCTTTGGTAGACAAAGTGTTATCTTTGTTCTTGCTGTCCCACACAGGGTGCAAATGCAAAGCTGTGGTGTCCACACACGTAGCTGTTTCCTGGTCATACCCACAATTCGCTTTCAGTTCAGATTCCTAAGGCTGCTTTGCTTTCCTTCTGTTCACAGAGAGCCTGGGACTACATTCTGCAATGCAAAACAAACATGAGGCCACACCGGGGCTTTGTGAAACAACTCTCAGACTGGGAGACCCAAATCTACCAGACCACGATCACAGACACCTCTGAACCGAATTACTGAGAGGTGACAGAGAGAACACCCTGCAGGGGAAGGCACCCCCCTGTCCATACCACCAACTCCGTGTGAAGAAAAGATCTCGACAATGGAAATGCTTTATCTATAGCTCTGTATTATTTTGGGTCAAGGTTTGGAGCCACTTAGGAGACCTCACCTGTGCTGCAGAAGGTGGCAGTTTGGGAAATGAAGGTCCTGCAGGACACGGCCCATTACTCACTGCTCATCTCTTTTCTTATCAGACATGCCCCTTTCCCCAGCAATGGGGAAGTCATCAGGGTTATCTCTGAAAAGGTTCACTGATCCACAGCATGGGATGGTAAACTTAGAGTTTGACTCTGCCCACTGCCAGCTCAGGGAGGTGATGACAGAATGTCCCCATTTCAGCTGATCCACCACTCTGCATGTGCTTCTCAGCAACCCACAGACCTGGCGACGGCCTCTCACAGACCTGCTGGTTGAATTGTTGAGCGAGACCACACGTCCCACCTGTCACCTTCTGACAAACAACCAAACCAACCAGACCTCTTGGCGTGGCTGGTAATTCTGCAGCGTCGATCCTGTGACATGACACCTAAATCCAGACCTGTCCTCTTTCACACTGTGAATCCCTCACACTGATAGCACAGAATAAAACATTACAGAAAACACTCCTGGGCTGTCCTTGTACTCTGTACTGGGCGAGGCACAGGGCAGTGGCTACCAGCTGAGGAAAGTGGGAGTCAGTGAGACTGTGGGGTGCAGGGGGAGATGGGCCATGAGGGGGCCGTGCTCTGTGCTTTCCTCTCCTCGGGGCTTTCCATAGAGGGTCACTTCCAGCAGGACAAGGGGGTTGTCTGTGAGGCCTGCAGTGCTGGTGAGCCTCTCACCCCTCCCCTCCATCCTCCAGCTCTCCCAGCAGGAGCACTGTTCAGACATTTTAGTGCTGGAGTATGTCCAGGGAAGGGCAGTGGAACTGGGGAAAGGTTCAGACCACATCTGGTAAGGAGCTAAGGTTGTTCAGCCTGGAGAAAAGAGGCTCAGGGGACACCTTCTGGCTCTTGACAGCTCCCTGACAGGAGGTTGGATCTAGGTGGGGTTGGTCTCCCAAGGAACTAGTGACAGAAGAGGAACCAACTTCAAATTGCCTCAGGAGAGGTTGAGATTGGAGCTGAAGAACAATTTCTTCCCCTTTAGGGTTGTCCTGGCCTGGCACAGGCTGCCCAGGGCAGTGGTGGAGTCCCCACAACCTCTGGAGGGTTTTCCAAGCTGTGGAGATATGGTGCTGAGGGACATGGGTCAGTGGTGCCCTGGCAGTGCTGGGGGAGCAGTTGGACTTGATGAACTGAAGGGTCTCTTCCACCAAGGCCAATTCTGAGATTTTCATTGGATTTTCACGTTAGATATTACCCGGTCGGTCACCACAGTCTGTGCGGCTGGAGCAGGATCCAGCCGGCCCGCTCCGTTCTGCGTGGCGTCACCACTCGAGCTAGCAGCAGACCAGACCCTCGGCCGTTCCAGCGTCCCGGGACACACCGGGGCTTCTTCGGCCCCTTCCCGCTACCGGTCGCTGCTGACGGGGACCCAGAGAAGCGGCTGGAGGCGTCCCCTGCTCCGCCCGGGGGGCGTGCCCGGAAGCGAGGCGGGAGGCGGCGGCCCCAGCGCCGCCAGCCGGGCCCGTTCCCGTTCCCGCAGCCATCGCCGCCATGGCCGGCGGCGCTTCGGCCGCCGAGTGCCTGCGGGAATGGGAGGAGCTGCAGGACGGCTACCAGCACATCCAGGTACCGGGAGACCCCGCGCGGGGACAAGCAGGCGGTTCCATCAGGGCTCGACCCGTCCCCGAAGCACCGTAGGGGAGAAAGGGGTGGATTGTTAACTTGACACAGGTCAGCGGTTGGGTGGGGTACCCTTCCTCGCGAGCTGGGCTCCCGGGGGTTGCTGTCACCGGGGCTCCGGGGACGCGGCGGATGTCCCGGCAGCATCCCCAGCACCCCCCGGGGTCTCCTCCCTGGATTCCGGTCGCTTTTCCCTCCTTGCCCCAGCCCTTGGTCACGACTCATAACCGAACCCTTGTGCTCCGGGGCAGGGGGTGGCCGAGGAGCGTCGCCTGGACACGGGGCTGGAGGGAGCCGGGGCCTTCCAGGGGTCCTGCCTCGGACGTGGCCGTGCGTGTCTCGGAGACGCGACGTCTCCGGGGTTTAAAGGCCGGGAGCTTGGAGCGGCGCTGCCCGAGGTGCGCAGATGCCGCTCACACTCCTTATCGCTCCCGTCGGCCCGGCCCCGGCCGTCCCGAAGCCAACCTCGCCGGGAATCCAGGCTCCTTGCCCTGACGGCCTCCTCGCCTCTACCCCGGCCACCCTCCCGATGCGAACCCGGCACCCACTGGGGCTGTCTGGGGGCTCTGTGACGGGAAGGCGATCAGAGTCGGAGGTGTTTCCACCTGCTCTGTGTAATCCCTGGTGCCCGGGGAAGGAGAGGGCAGGGTTCAGCTGGAGGCAGGGGTCACCCAAGGAAAAGGTTGGCCAACCATTTTCTGCTGCGGTTTGGATCAATCAGTTGCATCTGCACCAGTTCCCTTTCCCCCTTCTTCCCTCCTGGGGGTGGGTGAAACGGATGTTGTTGCGGACACATCGCAGCTGTGCCCAGATCTGGGGCAAGGGAGGCTTTGAGAAACCCTCTCTTGCTCCACAGGGCTTTCATGGATATCCTGTGTTGCCCGCTCTGAACCCTGCAGGGTTCCTTCAGAAACCTTCTCCTGGGGTGGCTCCTGGTCCGGGCTGTGATGCTCAGACTCTGACAAGGCTGCCACAAAAGCTACTTGCTAACTGCAGACCAGGAGAAGGATCCGACTCCAGATGGGAGTCAGGAAAGCTTGATGGTTGAGCAGGGAACGTCCCACAAGAGAACAGGACATAAATCACTGCTGGGGGAGTGGGGGCTATCTGGGATCTGTTCCCACCCTTCTGCTGCTTGGCACCAGAGGCAGAATGAATTGTTTCCCTCCTTTGCGTCTCAGTTTCACCTTTCTCCTTTGGGAACAGCTTTGAAATCTGCTGATAAAGTGCTTGATAAGAGCTCTGGAGACTAAAACGTGTGTGCATCAAGGTCTAGTCCAAGGTTTGTTATGAGCAGCATTGAATTCCCTGGTGGAGATGGTGTTCAGGCTGCCTGTGATTGAGGTGAGGCTGTTTTCCAGATGACCTGGACAGCAGGAGCACTGATCCCAGCACATTCTCTCCTTTCCTTTCTAAATATAGCAGGAGAATGGCATCTAGGCTGACCCAGGTGCGGTTGGGTTACCACTGCACGAGGAGCCAGGCAGTTGGCTGCAGCCCTGCTGTCAGCCCAGCCTCTTCACCCAGTTCATTGATGGGATCCTTCCAGCTTCCTGGGGGTGTTCGGACTGGAAGCCCCAGAATCATGAGTCAATGCAGCAGCATGTGTTGCAGGAACATCCAGGCAGAGAGAGCTGCTCATCCCATCCCAGCAGTCTACTCTGGCCCCAGCAGCAGGTTTTTTTCAGTTTTTCTTTTCTGCTTTGCCCCAGTGAGGCCACCTGTGGAGAGCTGTGTCCAGTTCTGGGTTCCCCAGTTCAGCAGAGACAGGGAACTGCTGGAGAGTCCAGCAGAGGCTCTGAAGAAGCTGAAGGGTCTCTGTGCCTGAGAAAAGCCTGAGAGCCCTGGGGCTGTTCAGCTGGAGAAGAGCAGCCTGAGAGGGGAGCTGAGCAATGCTGAGCAAAGAGCTAAAGGGCCCTCAGGGGGCAAGAGGATGGAGCCAGACTCTTGTCAGTGGTGCCCAGTGACAGGACAAGGGGCACTGGGCACCAACTGGAACCCAGGAGGTTCCACCTGAGCAGGAGGAGAAACTTCTGTGGTGTGAGGATGTCAGAGCCTGTCCCAGGCTGCCCAGAGACATTGTGGAGTCTCCTTCTCTGGAGAGATTCCAAACCCACCTGGACACTGTGATGCTGGGCCCCCTGCTCTGGGTGACCCTGCTGCAGCAGGGGGGTGGCAGCAGATGATCTCCTGAGGGCCTTTCTTACCCCCACCATGCTGGGGTCATGTGCCACAGTCAATTGTTTCCCAACCGCAGGAGCATACCTGGAGCAGGACTGTTTCCAGCTGGACTTTCACAGCCTGTGTCTGGAGGGGGACCCAGACAAGCCACAGGACCAGGCTGTGCTGCACAGATGTGCTGACACCCATAGATCATTTTCTTGGGGTTGGGCATCCCCAATGGCCTTCTGCAGCCACCTCTTGTCTTACCCAGCAGCTCTGCAGGGCAAGTCAGAAACAGTTTTTAGCAGATGCATCCCCAGAAGCCTCTGCAGAGGATCCGAGGACAGGGGTGGCTGGGCAGACAGCTGTAACACGCACCGGTCTCTCCTTCCCAGGACAATCACAAGCTGTACAAGCAGAAACTTGAGGAGCTGACCAAGCTCCAGGATGGGATCTCCAGCTCCATCTCACGGCAGAAGAAGAGGCTGAAGGAGCTGTCCTTGTCCCTCAAAAAGTAAGGAGCTGTCCTATGATGGTGTGGGACAGGCTGGGAGAGCAGCGAAGACAGGGCTGTTGAGCTCAACCATGGCTCTCTCCAACACAAACCTCCCTGTGGCCGCACTGACAGCAAAGTGCTATGAAGGTTGAGACTCAACCAGGCAGATTTTCCTCAGCTTCCCTTTCCCTTGCCCCAGTCAGTGCCTCATTTGCAGTACAGAGCTTGCCAGAGCTTTGTGGGGAACTTGAACTGTTACCCCTCCTCAAGGGCGAGAAGACCCATCTGACTTAATCTCCCTTCCTTTTCTCAAGAAACATCCCAGCCTGGCAGAGGAGCTTTCCCTGTGGACTGGCCCCCAGTCCATCTTCCCTGTCCTTGGGGTGTCCTTGTCTGAGACAGTTGTGTGTCAGTGCCAGTAAATGCTGGTTGTTTGACAGTGCCTGATGGGTTTCCTCCCCAGATGCAAAGCCCACGTGAGTCCCGAACAGGAGAAGTCCATCCAGGAGACCCAGAACCTCATCAAAGAGAGGCAGAATGTTTTCTTTGAGATGGAGGCCTACCTGCCAAAGAAGAACGGGTAAGGGGCACCTCCTCTCTGGGTGAAACCCCAAGTCCTCCCTCCACATCCTCATGGCCTTAAGGCTGCAAGGCCCAAACCCACTGTCACCCTTCCCCTGGGCAGCAGACCAGGCTGAGCCTCTGCAGTGCTGCCTGTGTCCCCAACCTCCTCCTCCCGCTGGTGGCCTTCACCCGCCCTTGGCTGGCAGCTGTGCTCGGCAGGGAGTCCTGGAGAGCCCCCCCACGGTGGGAGGTGGGGGGTGTGTACTCAGCTGCCCACCCCCTGCCTTGGGAGGAGGTGCCAGCGGGTTGGCACCAGTCATGCCGCCTGGCAGAGCCAAGCAGGAAGCAGCTGTGGGGACTCATTCCTGGGCGCACGAGGGGCTGGCTCTGCCTCATCCCAGTGCCAGCTCCTGGGCGGGAGCCTGTCCTGACACCTCTGCTCTCTCCCCAGGTTGTACCTGAACCTGGTGCTGGGGAATGTGAACGTCACGCTGCTCAGCAAGCAGGCCAAGTACGGACCCCTTATCATCACAGCCCTGTGCTGTGCCAGCCTTGGCATCCCCGTGCCACTAGGAAACGAGAGCCACTTCCAGGCTGAGCTGCTGTGTGAACATGTGGCTGGCCTCACCTGCCCGGAGCAGCTTCTGTTCCGGGGCTGGGCCTGCTTCCTCTCCCAGAATCAGCCCATCCTCCACTGCTCCTTTGGGCTTCTGCCAATGGACCGGGATGGATCCTGAGCTCTGAGAAGCTAAATGTGATCTTCCACTGAAGCTGTGTTTGGGATCCCCCGTTAGAGATATACAGGAGAGACAGGCTCATGTCTGTGGCAAACCCCTCCCCTTACCTTGGGAAACACCAACAGCTGGTTTTGGCCCATTAGAGCCCCCCCCCCCCCCCCCCCCCCCCCCCCCCCCCCCCCCCCCCCCCCC
>JAOEGS010015775.1:0-12926 GCA_025447755.1 Corythornis vintsioides | reverse complement strand
GTGTCAGACCTGGGGTCTCAGAGCGGGGACGGGGGGGGTTCTGTCCCCGGGAAGCCCCCAAGTTCAGAGATGCCCGCGGTCGGGGGCATCATTTTGAGCAAAACATATGTTGAAAGTGCCAATGCAGCCCCCCCCCGTGCCACAGGGACCCTCACCCTTTATTCCTCTGGGTCAACAGGCTCAGCACCGCCCGGATCGTGCCCCATTTGGGCATGGGGGAGCCCGGGGGGGCTACTTCTTCTGCCCGGGGGATGCAGGAGGCAGCAGCATCGCCCTGCCCGGGCTCATTCCAGCTGCCACGGGCTGGGCACCCACCCTGTCCTGGTCCGAATGCGGCCACCCCAAGCTCCTGCAGCTGTGTCCATGCTGGGAGAGGAGCTCCTCCAGCTGATCCCGAGGGTGGCAGGAGTTGTCATGGTCCCCAGTGGGGTCCTGGCAACCTGGGGGGATGGCTGAGGATGGGGGACCTTATCCAGCACCCAGAAAAGCACCCCTGTGCAGCTGGGGTCTCATGGGGACAGGGCATCTCCCAGCCCTGGGGAGATGGTACCCAGCCAGACATGGGGTCCAACCCCATCCCACCCGGCTGGAGCAAAGCTGGGGGGAGAGGGAAAACCAGCAAAATAATGGAGTCACCCCCTCCCCAAGCCCCAGGGCATTGCTTTGGACGCTGCAAATTAGAATTTCTGAAAGGGAGATGTTTTACAGGCCATAAATCATCTCAAAAAGAAAAGGGGAGGTGTGGGGTGGGGAGAAAATTGTGCAATTATTTTTTTTTTTCTTCTCTCTGTGTGTGGATGGGAAAATGGGGGTGATGTGGCCAGGGCAGCGTGGCTGGTGGCTCCCATTGCACTGCCCCAGCTCCCATGCTGGTGCCACTAGGTACCCACGTGTGGCTCTGTCTTCAGCTTCTTCTGTCTCTTTTTGCCTTTATTTTTGGGTTCAGTTTTCTCTGGAACAGAAAAAAAAAAAAAAAAGGAGAAAAAAAGGGTTTGCTGAACAGCCAGGTAGCAGGATCCATCCAGAGCTCCATCCGTGGGGTGCAGAGGGTATCCCTGGACCCCTTATCCTTCATTGGTGTTAGCACAGGATCCTTCTCATTTAAGGGACCCCAGAGCCCTGCTCCAGGTCACCATCAGCGTGTCTCTATGGGAGGTCTGGGTGTGCCAGCAGCATGGGCACTGGCACCCTGATGTGTTGCCCAACAGCTTCCATGGCTGGATCCTAAACCCTGATGCTCCCAAAATCTCCAGGAATGAGCTGGTCCCAGCTCAGCCAGACTGGGGGGGCTGTACAGGGACATCCCAACCTCCCTCTGAGCAAGGACTGAGGATGTCAGAGCAGGATGGTGGCTGCACCAACACCCCAAAGTGATGCCTTGGCCATGCCCAGCTTTGCCACGGCCCAGGGCTGTGGAGAAGTTGGTGCTGCCCACCACCATGTGCAGCCCCCAGGAGGGTTTGGGTGCTGTGGGGAGCTGGGTGGCCTCAGGGTGCATCTATTAATGGGTGCTAATGACCTCCCTGGGGATGCTCTCCCGGATGAAGGCGCTCCCAGTACACAGGTGCTGGAGGAGCCTGGCCTCATCCCAGTTAGACCAGCCTGCCAGGGATTCAGCACTGCCAGCTGAGACCCTCGAGGGGCTGCCCCAAGCACCCTCCAGCTGGGCAGGGTGTCAGTGCCAGGACACCAAGCAGGGATGCAGGATAAGCCCCGTCACATTCCAGGCTCTTCCAGGAAAGGAGATCCCGTTCTGGGGAGTGGGATGGGTGCCCACAAACCTGCCAGCTTCACCTCTGCACCTACTCCCATCCCCACCACCAGCTGGGCAAGGCAGGGGGGGGTCTGGTTGCCACTGTGCCCACACAGCCCCTGCGCAGCGGGCACGGGGATGGCGACCAGCCGGAGATGCGTGTGCCAGGCAGGCGCCGCTGCTTCTCTCACAGGGCTGCAGCTCTTTTCCTGCCCTCCTCTGATCTCCCAGCCAGTTGCCACCCACCAAGGAGGGGACGCAGCACGAACACCAAGCGTCTGGCGAGGGCGGCAGACACACAAGGCAGATTTACAGCAGCGTGGGGGGGTTTCTGGCCGGGGCCAAGCACCGACTGCGTCTCCCTTCCAGCTGCCTGGGGATGGCTCAGAAGTGGTGGCACAAATCTCTCCTCACGCGGCCGGGTCCCGCTGCCTTCCCTGGTGTCACGGCTGCATCGAGTGAACCCGACGAACTCCTCGCCCTGCGGCATCTGGATCCCATAAGCCAGCACTTGGAGGGCAGATGCACTCTGGACTGGCAGGGACGGTGAGCAGAGCCACGCTGAGCTGCTGGACACGTCAGGAATGCCCTCTCCTGCCTGCCTGGCAGGGGTAGGAGGCAGCAGGGGCTGCTCGTGGGGCATCTTCCTTTCTTAGGACCAAAGCTGCCTCCAGAGCTGAGAAGCGAGGAGCTCTGCCACCCCCAAAGCCCATCACCGTGGCCTCAGGGCTCCCAGAGAAGCGTTTTCCCGGGGTGCCGTTGCCTTCCCATTCACCCCACGAGACGGGATGCCCTCCAAAAGCACCGGCACTTGCAGTCCGTGCTGCCAGGAACCGCCGAGTGCCAGGCAGAGTCGGGCGCGGGCACTCGCCTGGCACCGAGCCGCGGGACACCGCAGCCTGTCCTCCCACGCCAAACTTGCCGCCTCAAACTGTCACCAGCTCTCTGGGTCCGGAGCTGGCACAGCCCAGCAGGGAGGGGAACGTCCCCGAAATCGATGCCACCTGGCACCCTGAAGCTGCGAGGCAGGGCCCGGGCGGGGATGGGAATTGGCTGTTCCGTGCTGTCAGCAGGAAAAGATGATTTATGATTGATGGTGCTGAGATGCAGCCGCTCTCCTGGCTCCCCAGCACCAGCATGCACGGCTTCTGTTCTCACCCTTCTCTCTCTCTCCATCCTCTTCCTCTTCCCCTCCTCTTTCCCCTGCCACCCTCAGCCCTCGCCGCGCTGGCACGTCCCAGGGCACCGGGTGAGCCCGCAGCAGCCACCCGCACGGCCCTGCAGCTCACACCTCCTTCCAGGCCCTCCTAGCTCCTGCAATCCCCCTTTCTGCCACTTATTAAGTGGAGATTTATTAGAACAGCTTCGCTCCATCCAAAAAATGACATCAGCCGCCTCCCGGTTGCCATCGCCAGCCACGCGCCGGCCCCAGTGCCACCCGCTGGACTCCCCCCTGTGCCTCCTCTGGGGGCTGCTGGGTGGTGGGGAGTCCCCCCAGCCTGAGGAACACGGTGCTGCCGTGGAGCTACAGGAGCAGGGGCAAACATCCGCGGAGCAGAACCCTGCCCTGGGGTGTTTCCCAAAGCTTTGTCCATCAGAAACCCCCCGGGGTGATGCTCTCCGTGAGGACATTTGGGGTGCCGGGAAGTTTTTTTTGCAGTAGCATCCCCTGCAGGTCTCAACTCTCCTTATTCACCAGTGCTGGGCAGAAAGCCCCGGCCGTGCCTGTCCCTCTGCCAGCGTGGCAGGACAGGAGCCGGAGCTCGGCAGCCGGGGGCTTGGCATCCTCATCTCACCGCAGCGGCTCACGCCAGCGCCCAGCCCAGCCCGACAGCGGGACACTGGCCGGTGCTGGGCGGTCTCAGGGGGTGCTGGGTGGGAGCAGCCAGCCTAGCACTCAGTCCATAAGGGTCCCTGCCAGCAGCAGCGCCAGCGAGCGGGGCTGCTCAGCACATGTGCCTGAGACGGTGGCTTTCTCCAGAACTCCTCAGTTACAGCCAGAGGCACCAAAAGGCTCGGGAGGATGAGAGCCAAGCTCCCGACCGCTGCCCGGCCACCGCCTCCCTCCCACGGCACGTCCCGGGGCTCCCTTGGCAGGAGCACGAAGGCGACCCCTGGGTCTGGGGGTGGCGGGAGGTGCGGTGCTGTGCTCACCTCCCGGGCAGTGCTTCCTCATGCGGCATTTCCTCGTCTCCAGCAGAGCGGGGCAGGCGGTCCCCTCCTCCCGGGTGGTCCCAGCTACCTCCCGGACCCTCGTCTCCACACCCCACTTACAGCCGCAGGTCCGACCCTCGTGGGTGCAGCTGCTCCACTGGCTCCAAGGCCCCGGCTCGCAGGTCTCTGCGGGGGTGGGGGGGGACAGGGATGCGGATGGTGGCACCGGGGGATGGGAGCGGGGCAGGGGGCACGGGGTGCGGGTGCCGCTTACCTTGGCACTCGCGGGTGCCGGGCTGCGCCGCGGTGCTGGGGGGGCACTGCCGAAAACACTGACCCTTGTGCAAGTAGAACTTGTCTTTGCACTTCATGCAGAAGTCCCTGCTGAAGCAGCTCTCGCAGCTGGGCGACCTGCACTCTGCCGGGAAGGGAACCGGTCAGCTGGGAGAGCCTGAGGGCTGGCATGACACCAGAGCCAGCAGCCCTGGCACCCACCTGGGCACCCACTGGGCACCCAAACACCTTTGCGGACTGGTGGGGTCCAGGAAACCCCACGTCCCTGCTGTCCCAAGCTCACGACGCTGCAGGTACCGCAGCCATCACCCCGCCCAGGGTGCTGGGACCAGTGGGCACAGCGGGGAGGAGTCGGGTCCCTGGTTGGCACGGGACCTACTTGTGCATCTGTTGACCTCCAGCCCTCTCAGGCCGAAGTATCCGGGGGGGCAGGTGTGGACGCACATCCCGTACTGGCGGATGCCGTCCCTCCAGATGAGCAGGAAGAGCCGGTGGTGGCAGGTGATGCAGCCGTTGTCCTCCGAGCACAGGACGCAGCCCGTGCAGTTCTCCAGCAGCCCGGCGCTCGCTGTGGGGGCAGGCGGGAGGGAGGTGGGTTGTGGCACGGCCGAGGCACCACGGAGGGTCCCAGCCCTGTGTGCCAGCTCCTCAGTGACCCGCAGGAGTGACAGTGCTGTCCCATCTCCCTGCCAACGCCTCCCCAGCTCCCTCTGCTCCCCAGATCCCTCCTCAGCCTGTGCTGGCAGCAGTCATCACTCCTCACTGCATCGGGCATCACCCTGTGGCCCAGGGCTGAGGGTTTGTCCTGTACCCAGCTCTGCACAAGGGTGCCAGGCTCTGCCCTGTCCCTGTGCCAGCCGTGCCTGTCCAGTGGGAAGCATCCTAATGTGAGCTAAACAACAGCCTGGTCAGTGGGCAGAAATATGCTCCAGGGAGACCTTCTGGGGGCCTGTCTGAAGATGGAGAGGGACTTTTGGGCAGGGGCTGTTGGGCCAGGCCAAGGGGTGATGGGTTTAGAGTAAAAGAGGCAGCTGGAGACTGGAGAGCAGGAGAAATTGTTGGTGCTGAGGGTGGCAGAGGCTGTGCCAGGCTGCCCAGAGAGGTGGGGGCTGCCCCAGCCCTGGCACCACCCCAGGGGAGGTTGGGGGGGCTCTGAGCACCCTGCTCTGGCTGCAGATGGCCCTGCTCCCTGCAGGGGGGTGGGATGAGGTGACCTTGGAAGGTCTCTCCCCACCCAACCGAGTCCAGGATTCTCTGATTCTGTGCTCTGACCTGGATTAATTACTTGATGCCTGTGAAGTGTCAGGGGACAAAGAGCATTTTGGAAGCACTCAAGAGGAGCCGAGATAAGGATCTGTCTGGTTGCTCAAGAGCCTCCCGACGCCTCCCTGGCTGCCTGCTCTGTGCTCCTGACCTTCGTGACAGTGGCCATCCCTGTCCCTGGAGGCAAGGACAGGGTGCCAGCCCCTGCCAGCCCACAGACCCCAGTGGAACCCGCAGAGACCCTGCCAACTGCTCCTCCTCCCTGAGCCAGCTCCAAAAGAAATGCAGCCCAGAGAGATGCTCCCTGTATGGAGACACTTGGGGAGCTGGGAAGCTGAGCCCCAAGCACTGGAGACTACCCAGGGTGGTTTTGCACCCCCCAGAACTGGAAGAGCATCTCCATAAGGGGCCACCAAGCTCCTGCATGGCTGATGCCCCAGCTGTGCCCAGCTGTTCTGGGAAGTGTTTACTCAGCTCTGGCAGTGCCAGCACCATGTGCTTGGGCCTCAGGCTCCATTTGCCAGCAGATCCCAGAGTATTTTGCATGTAGTGAAGGCCTGAGGAGGCAGCTGATTCACACAGAGCCTGGCACCCGTGACTGGGACAGTCAGGGGCTGATTCAGACCCTCAGGTACAAGCCCTGGCTGGAGCCAGAAGTGAGCTGCCCTGGAGCAGCTCCAGTCCCCACAGAGCAGAGTGGGTGAGCACCAAACACTGAGCTGGGTGCTGCCCAGCATGGTCACATCTTTCAGTGCCAGGAGTGATGCCTGGCACTGACCCTCTCTGACCCCCCAGGAGCTGGCAGAACCAGCTGGGGCAGAGGAGCTGGTGATGGGGGATGCTGGCAGATGACACCTGCGTGCTGGTTCTCGCTGCAGGGCCATCCCTGGCACAGTGCTGTCTCCAAGCTGGCTCATCCCTGTACCCTTGCTGGGGCACAGGGGCTTGGACAGCAGCGTGGCAGGGCCAGGAGGCTTGGTTAGGGCTGCGCCTGCTGGGAGCGTGCTAACAAAGCACCTTGGATCCATTAAGTTGTTATGGTCTCCGTTACATATTTACCAAACGCTGACAACATTTGTGTTCCTGGCTGCAGCTGGAGCAGCTTCCCTGGAGACCTGGGGATTTACGAGCCTCTTTCCCTTCCCTCATTCTTTTTGATGATTTTTTTTTCTCTTGACGCCCTCCGTCCAACCCCAGTCTGGGGCAGGGAAGATGGGGAGCCCTGCGTGGGCTCGGGGGGCTCCTTCCCCATCACTGTGCCCCATGCTGTGGAGCCTGGGGGAAGGCTCCGTGAGCTGGGTCCCACTCCTCGAGCCCAAAAGCCTCAGGGCTGCCAGCCTGGCACCTGCCTGTGCCACTAGGAGTGATGCTGGGGAGCTGCTGCAGCCCTGGCAAGGGAGGTGGCTCACACCGTGGGGCTGGGGAAATTAGGGACACTTGGTGGGTTCACCCCCCCCCCCCCCCACTGCCTGGCACTGATTGCAGAGCTGGGGTGCAGGGCTGAGCTGAGATGGGCACCAGGCAGTGGGTAAATGGGACACTGGGGTGTCCAGCTGGGTGCTCCCTGCCTGGGCTGTGCTGGACAGCAGTGTGACATCACCCATCGCTGCCTACTCTGAGCCCAGACTCCTGGGCATTGTGCTGCCCAAACTAGCCCCCCCCAGCACCAGGGCATGGCCAGAGGCAGCTTCTGGAGGCAGTGGGGTGGCCGTGGGGTGCTGTGACATCCCAAAAGACCACGCTGGCCCCTCTGCACTGGTTATACCAGGACGCATATCATGAGTTTGAGGTGTGGAGCCATGGCCAGACCCTTGGGTGCTGTTAGGACCTCGGGTACCCGCACACCCCGCAGCATCAGGCTGCTCAGCATCCAGTGCCAGTGGCCCCACAGCACCCTGAGCCCCTCTCAGTGCCAGGCTGTTTTCCATCAGAGGCATTCCAGCTGCCAGCCCGGCCACCCGCATAATCCCCCGTGCCCGCTGACTCCACACAACATGCAACAGCCACAGGGAAACTTGTTCAGGGTCCAACCCTGGTCCTGCCAGGTCCTGTCCCTACCCCAGCACATGCCAGTTCCAAACCCAACCTGCTCCCAGTGCAGACCCAGCTGTCAGCCCTGACCCCACTGCCCGTGGCCAGGTGGCACTGCCTGGTGAAGGGACTTGAGCCGTGCCCAACAGAGGGATGTATGTACCCAGGCAGAGCTCTGGCACATGCCCTTCCCTTGCCCTGGCACCAAGAAGCAGCTTGGCTGGTGCTTCTGCTTGTGCCTGCCGAGGCTCTGAGCACCCTCCAGCTCGGGTTTTCCTCCCCAGGCACTTAATTCATTAAGAAGAGAAGGAAAATGCAGGAACTCAAGCCAGTTCTGCACTGTCCCCACTGTGCCAATCTCTCCTGAGATTTGCAAAGCCAAACCCCATGCCAGCCAATGTCCCCCCATCCCCTGCCAGCCCCCAGGGCAGGGCTGGCACCAGGCAGGCAACACCATGGGGCTGGGCACTGCCTTCTCCACACACCCACCCCGAGCCAGCCTCATGCCGTGCACCGAGAGGGGACACAGACGGTGTCCAATGGGGCCTGAGTCCAGAGGATGCTGATTCCCAGCTCTTCCCAGCCCTGGGCATAGATGAGCCCCACTCCACACCTCCTGCCGTGTCCAGCACTGGCAGAGGCTGGCACGGGCTGGCACCCCCCACGTCCCCGAGCCACCCCAGGGTACCTGAGCGGGACGAGCCGTCCCCACGCGCCGTACCTTGCTTCTTCCATCGGTTCTGCGTGAGCATTTCCATGGAGCTGATGAATAACAGCAACATGAATATTATCCACTGCATCTGGGCAGGAGTGATTTCGGGCAGGGAAGGAATCAAATCATCCAAGCGGCTGGGCTGGCGGGGGTTCGCCTCCTGCCAGAGCCGGCCGAGGGGCGGTGGGTTGGGAGGGTGGGAGGGAGGGAGGGGAGAGCGGCTCCGGGCTCACACCATCCCACCCTGGTGCTGCCGCAGGCACCCAGCCCCGCTTGGAGGTGGCATGAGCCGGCGAGCCCCGGGGATGGGGATGGGAAGGGGTGGGTGTCAGGCCAGGGGACCGCTCATGGTGGCGGGGAAATGCCGTTTGCTGCGGGCAGCTCTGCCTTTATAGCCCGTGCCAGCCCCCGCTCCTCACCCTCCCCTTCTGCAAAAATAAGAATAATGCTAAAAAAAAATAGATTAAAAAATAGATCAATTCCCCCAGCAGCGACAAAGGGACTCGCAAACAAACTGGGCTGGAGTAACCCCCCAGCAGCCGCCACCTCGGCTGGGAACCGTCCCTCTGTCCCGCCGCGGTCCGACTGTCCCGCTGCCATCCCAGCGCCGGGGTCACGGAGAAGCCCCCTGAGATCTCAGGGAGGGTGGAGCCAGGAGGGTGACGCTGCCTGCACCAGCCAACCCCCCCTCCCAGGGCTCAGCCCCCCGCTGCCAGCCCTGGCAGCCCCGGTAGGGTTGGAGGGGAGGTGGGATGGGCGGTGGCATCTCCCCCCCTCCAAACCCGGGCACGGCCGAGCCCCTCGGGTAGGACGGGGTGGGAGCTGCGGTGAAAGCTGCGGAGCTCCGGCTGTGGATCGGCTCCTGCCATTCCCGGGATTGCTTCTGACTCCGATTTTCCGAGCTCCTCGTAACTCACGTCCCTCGGAGCTGCGCTGAGCCGAGCCCGGCCGAGTTGGGCTGAGTTGTGCCAAGCCAAGCCCTGCTGAGCTGCGCCGAGCCGTGCTAAGCTGAGCTGCACTGAGCCAAGCTTAGCCGAGCTGAGCTGAGCTGGACTGAGCTGTTCCTGGCTCCCACGCAGCCACCCACACCCCTTGCTCCCCGAAACACACCCTGGGGGCTCTTGGTGTGCCCGGAGAGGGGAGGGACCTCGGCTGTGACCCCTCAATCACCAGGAGCCAGGGGTGCCTGAGCTGTGGGTCCCCATTCTGGGAGCTCCACGTGCCAGCCCCGTGCCAGGAGCCATGTCCTGGAGCTGCCTGGTGACCAGGGCTCAGCATCAGCAAGTGCAAACCAGCACATGAAGCCCCTCTCCTCCTCCTTGAGAGGGCAGAGAGGGGGCTTCTTGTGCCCCCTGAACACCCCTGAGACAGAGGCTGACCCCCTTGCAGGTCCCACACTCCAGCCAGCTACGGGCCACAGGGAAATAAAAGGACCAAGAATATTCTCTCATATATCCTGGGGCATCCAGCTGTGCCCAATGAGGGCACATTGGGGTTAGTCTACTCCCTACCCCCCAGATGTCTCCATCCAGCTCCCCTTCTGCCCCCCAGCCTCCCTGGATGCCTCTCCCCATCTCTCCCACCCGCCACCACAGTGTTTAATTCCCCAGGAGTTAATGATTCAGACAAACAAAGGAGCGTTTCAGACCCCTTGGGCCTCGCCATAGGAAACCAGGAGTAATAAGGGGGTCGCTTAGTTGTTTTATTTTTTTCCTAATGCCAAGATGAAATAAACTGGAAAATGACCCATAAAACACAGGGTTGCAGCACCTGGCACAGCATTACTTTCCACAAACAACCACCTCCACAATCTGGCTGGGGATGGGGGGGGCTGTGTGGGCACAGGAATGGCAGTGTCATCCCTGGTGTGAGAGGATAGAAAAATATGGCTATGGGAGTGGCACTGGAGACCCTTGAGTATCTCTGGTTCACATCTACCAGTGCTGGTGGGTGCTGCCAGTGATGGATGTGGGGCATTTGGGCTCATGGCAGCTCCTCACCTCACAGTGGAGCCAGCCCAGCTCGCTAGGAGCTGACTGGGAATTTTCACTGTCCAGACCTGGAAGGAAAACCCTGTGCAAGGTGCCAGGGAAAGGCCTCGTCCTCAGTCACACTGTCTGGCTGCCGGCGCCAGGGAGCAGAGGTCAGAGTGAGCCCTGCCAGGGTGAACCCCTGGCAGGATCGCACTAATTAAGTGCCTCTCATTAGCACTGGGTCCTCGGGGCTGGCACGTGGCTCTAGCATGGAGGCTTTGCCAAGGTCAGCGAGGCTGCCAGGTCTGGGTGCCCGCCAGTGGGTGCTGGGTGTCCCCAGCAGATAAATCCTCTAGTTTGCCATAATCTGGTTCTTTATGACAACTCCTCTGAAAACGGTGGTGGGAAGGGGTGAGGTGCTTCCCGTGGATGAACTAGGCGCCCGTACCCGGCTCTCGTGCCAGGAGGTGTTTTGGGGAGCCGTGGTATGGTGGTGCCAGGGTGGCAGCCACGGTGACTCACGGGGGATGCCGGGGAGAAGCGAGTCCAAGGCCGCTGGCAACTCCCAGCTCCTCACGCCAGTGCAGAGGGAATGAAATGTTCCTCCTCCGCCTTCCAAAGCACCAGGGACAAAGTGTCCAGGAAGATAATTCGGAAAGTTTGTCTGACACTTGAGCACGCTTTCATCTGGGGAAGAATCTTGGGGACCCTCCAAGGCAGCACACGCCCGTGGCACCACCCCAGCGGCTGCTTTTGGGATGCCCGGAGCTCGGGAGGGGTCAGCATGGTCCTGCTGGGTCGCTGGCACGGGGATGCTTGCACTGGAATGCAGACACCAGGGATGTGCACGCCGGGGATGCTGGCACTTGGATGCTGGCACTGGGATGCAGGCACCGGGGATGCTCCTGGCCAAGGCAGCAAAGTGAAAATGAAACAGCCGGAGCTGTCTGGTAGCAGGGAGAAGGAGCCAGCGAGGGCCAGTGAGATGGAGGGAGCCCCTGGGCGAGGGCAGGGTGTCCTCCCCAGATGTGATGAGCTTCCTGCAGCTGGGAGGGCTGGAGTGGCTGTCGGGAGGGATACGTCCAGAGCAGAGACTCTCTTGCATCCCAGGCGATGAATGTGGGTTTGATCAGGGGAGGGTTTGAGCGGATGGTAGTGGATAAGGAAGAAAAATATTTGGCATTCCTCTCCCATCATAACAAGCCCAGATGCTTGGACGGTGGCAGCCCGCTTCCCACAGGAATGGAAAGTCACAGCTCGGCAGAGGCCCTTTCCCCTGTGCTTATGAAACACCAGCTCCACCTAACCCCACACCGCAGGGCATCCCGTGGCACGGCCACCTCTGTCACCTGGCTGCCTGGTGGTGGCACTGCCCTCGACATCTGCTCTGGAGGGAGGCAGAGCTCAGCAAATCCACAGGAAAACCGGCTGGGAAGGGCTAAACTGCAGATTTACTGCCCAGGCAGGAGCCTGGTGTGGCTGGGCACCGGTGGGCCCATCCTGTGCCAGCACAGCCCTGCGAGGGAGGATTGCTCCGGCTGGGATGGAGCCATGCGGAGCCCTAATGGGAAGCAGCTCCTGCTTGGCCGGAGCTGGTGGGAGCAGCTGGTGTCTGTGCAGGGGGGTGGCATCCAGGGAGGCCCCTCGGTGCAGGGCTCTCCCAGGCGTGGAGGGAGGATGGCATGAAGGCAGCCGACTGCAGCACCGGCGTCAGTCAAGCGCGCCAAGCGGCTCGCTCGCGGCACGCTTGCTCTCCTTCCCTTCCTCTCGCCACGCTCCAGCTCACCCTGGGTTTACACCAGCCCCGCTGCTCTCAGGAGGGGGTGCAGCACCTCAAGAGGTTTGCCTCAAATCAAATCCTCCATCCCGGAGAGCACTGGAGCTCCCGCTTGCATCCCACCAGCACAGCTCCTCCGGCTCAGCTCCGGCCCCCGGCGCGGCTGCGCAGCCTCCGAGCGCTTCGGCTGCCAGAACAGAAGCAAAACCCAAAGAGGGAATTGGTGTCGGGCTGCTCCGAAGGCCGAGGGGCAGCAGGAGGAGGAGAGGAGCCGGGAGGAGGAAGGGGAAGGCGAGCGGTGAGCCGGGAGGGGAAGGTTTGCTGCCGTAAACCGAATTCCTGGTCCGTGCCAGCGGAGCAGATTTCCAGTGTTTATTTTATCTCTTTAGCTGAGCCCCTTTGAGGCAGAATATATGAACTGGCTTGACTTTATAGAATGGCAATAATTGAAACAATACTCCCGCTCCGCAGCCGCAATTTGCCGTGATTTCAGCCAAGAGTGGCCAGCCTCCTCGAGGTGGTGGGGACAGCCGCCGCCGCCGGCGCTTGTTCGCTGGTTATTGTCGACACATGTCAGCGTCGCCTTCCAATTTCCCTACAGATGCCAGACGGGAAAAACACCCCGGCGGGACGGGCTCGGCGCCGGCCGGCACCGGCGGGCTGGGCGATGGGCTGAGGGAAGGGCATCTGCCCCGTGCTGGGGGCTCGTCTGCCCTAACGGGGCCGGTGGTTGCGGCTGAGCTGGGATTTCTCGGGGAAAGGTGGTGGTTGGGCGGCGCTCGCGGGGAGCTGGGAGGTGATGGTGGGTGGAAGAGGGTGAACCCTGAGAGGAGAGAGGGTGTGATCACTGGCTGAATGAACCACGTGCTTAGACGCCTCACTGGAGAAGGTTTTGAGGTTGGCCAAGGCTCTGAGCAGCCTGGGCTAGTTGAGGGTGTCCCTGCTCCCTGCAGGGGGGCTGCACTAGAT
>JAOEGS010015773.1:0-15622 GCA_025447755.1 Corythornis vintsioides | reverse complement strand
AAAAAGGAAAAAAAGGAAAAAAAGGAAAAAAAGGAAAAAAGGAAAAAAAGGAAAAAAAGGAAAAAAAGGAAAAAAAGAAAAAAAAAGAAAAAAAAAGGAAAAAAAAAAAGGAAAATAAGGGAGGCTTTTCCAGGAGCTAAACAAACAATGCAACATCTGCCCAGCCTCGGCGGCTCCTGGAGTTTCTTCCTGCCTCCAAAATCACCACAGCTAGCTCATGTCTCAACTGGCCCCATTTTCATGGAGGTATGGGGGTGCACACCAATGTAAGACAGCCAGGCTACAAACCTTTGTCTCACCTGGTGATAGCTCAGGCACTAGGAGCAGTAAAAGTGGCAGAGATCCTGTTGGGGGTCTTTTGCTCCAGCTGTATCTGAGCAACCAAGAAATTACTTAAGTGGAACTAGTAACAAGATGGGGATGCAACAGCCTCAAACTGTTTCTCACATCATCTACTTTCTGCTTTCTGCACTGTTTTGGATTTTTCCTCCCTGGCTCAGTCTTGGCCAATACTGCAGTGAAGCCAGGTCTCTTTGGGGAACAGATTTACCCTTTTTTCACTCTCCACTTGGAACAAGTTAAGTATCCCAAGCTGCCGTGCTGCTTTGTCACTTGAACAGCTCTCCATCTCCCAGCACAGCAGAGGGTTTCTCTGGATCAGAACCCACCATCATCTCTTAACAGTGTGGTGATCAAAGAATGTGATATTAAATGAAAAAATTAATCTCACAGCTCAGGGGGCTTCTATGGCACGGGAGATCCAAGTGGTGGTGGGGTGGGAGCAGGTTGCAAAGAGAAGAGAGAAAGGTCAGTTTAGAGATCTGTATGGCAAGAGGTGAAGTCAGATGAAAAGCAGCCAGGAAGCCAGCCTGGGATTAACAAGGAAACCCACATCTCTCTCCAGACCATGCCAAGAGATAAAGGCAGGCATGGGATTCCCTTCAGAAGAAGCAAAGGGAACTGTGATGCACCAGGGTAAAATAGTTTGAAATGACAAAAACCACCTGCTGCTATGATGGTGGATGAGTCCAACTGCCAAGCAGGAACTGGATCCAAGCAGGAATTGCCCTTGCTTGCTGAAAGCTCAGTGCCTGCCTGAGCACTGCTTAGCAGGGAGGGCGGAAAGCCAGATGGAGGGCTAATGTGATGACAAATCTGCCAGGTTACTGTAGGGAAAAAATAAAAAGGAGGAGGGACAGGGGTGGATAACCAAAATGCAAAGTGAAACTTCCTTAACATTGTTTGTTTGCTTCACACTTTCTTCTGCAAATAAGATAACACACACGGGCAATCGAGGGATCCCTGTTCCCATAGAGTAGTGATGGAAATGATGGGCAAAGTACTAGCCACTAGCCCACAGCTTTCCGGCATGAGGTTTTAAATTTCTAGATGGAAGACGTTTTGAGTGCAAGATGAGAGATGTTTTCCAGCTGTGGTATAACTTTAGCCTAGAGATATGCAGTTGCTCTGGTGAAGTAGCTCCTGAGAGTATTTTTTTACAACAAAGGGAGAGGAAACTCCAGTCGTTTGAGAGTGCCATTGTCAGCCAGCCTGAGATGAAACGGCAGAGCACTGACTGATAACAATGCAGGATGAGATGGCTCTCACATTACAGAACAATACTTCTTTCCCTAGGCAGGGAGCCTGGCTAGCAGTTCTCCAGAGGCAGCTGTGCAGCATGCATGGCTTTACTCAGGGAAAACAGCAGAGCTGCTCCTCTCTGAAAAGCCATTTTGGAAAGAAAATGGGCAGAAAGGACTTTTTCAAGTTAGGGAAGCACTGCTGCAGCCCCTCCAGCTTCCCCAGCAAGAGTCACATCTGCCTCCACCAGTGCCACTGGTTTTGCACAAGCCCCAGCTGAGCCCATGGCAGCAGGACAGCAACAGCAGAGGGGGAACTTGACAGCTCCTGCTCCCAAACCTCTCCAACAGCTCTCTTCACACCAGCACTAACTCTTGGCCACCCCCAATTAGCTGCTCCTGGCACCACCAAGCCACCCACCTTGTTCTGGATTAGCCAACCACCCTGTCACTTTACAGGGGCATCACTTTTAGCCCAAAGGGCTCTGGCATCTTCCCCTGCTGTGCCAGGTAAGGGGTGCACTGCAGGTAACACACAGTCCAACCCAAACCTCAGTGCTTCCTCAAACCTTCTGCAGTCCATTTGGTCTTTAAGTAACAACCCCCAACAGAGCAATCAAGTTGCTGCTCAACACAGACCCACTTAGCATTGACATCTTTGCCAGCATTCTGCAAAGGGAAGGGCAGTCCTGCCCTCCAGTAAGTCATACAATTAGGCAAAGTAAATGAGTTGTCAATAAACCCTTGATTGTTCAATGAGACATCACTAATGGGGAGGCAAATGTACACTGAAAGAATTCATGACATGATCATTTTCAAGTTATACTTGATGTTTCTGTGATGAAGCTATTTTCAGTTGCTTTGAATCTTCTTCAGAAGAGTCAGTCTCTCTTAATCAAAAAAAAAAGCCCAGCCAAAAAGCCATGATTGTTCTGAGCTCAGATGCATGCATTTAATCAGCCCAGGTGTTTAAATTATTCATCCATGAGAGGAAAACTGTACTAATCTTAGGAACAGAGCATATGAAGGGGAAAAACAATTAGACATAAAGATCTTGAATAATGTGAAGAAGCAGAAAACTATCTCACGCAGAAGATAACTGACCAAAGGTCTTCCAAGTATTTGTGTTATTGCAACATGGGCTGCAAAACTCAAAATACACATTTTATGCTACTAGAATGTTTCCCAACTGTAAGGAAAAATTATTGTCTTCCACAGGCATAAAGCCCTAGTCAAAAGTTAGTACTTTCCTTATTCTGAAAGACCAGAACTTCTAAAATTTATATATTTTTTTCAAAATCAAAAGCAGTATCTGGAGGAAAACCACAGTACTTTGTTAACTATTCCTCTGTAACTGTGCCATCCAATCTCTGGACCAGACCATCTTTCCTGAAGGAGAATGGAATCCAGGAAGGCTGGGCATGATTCAAGAAGGAAGTCTTAAAAGGTCCAGGAGCATGTCATCCCTATGTGCCAAAAGACAGGCTGGTGGGGAAGAAAACCAGGCTGGCTGAACAGAGACCTTTGGCTGGAACTTGAGGGGGAAAAAAAAAAAGTGATTATGACTTTTGGAAGAAGGGGTGGGCAACTCAGGAGGACTAAAAGGTTGTTAGGAGGTTCTGCAGGGAGAAAATTGGAAAGGCCAAAGTCCAGCTAGAACTTAATCTGGCTATGGCCATAAAAGGCAATAAAAAAATGTTTCTATGAAGACATTTGCAAGAAAACAAAGGAAGTGTTCACCAAGACACTTTCCACTTTTCCTATCTGACTGTGACCTGTGGATGCTATATCCCTGGATGTGTTCAAGATGAGGCTGGATGGGGTTTTCAGCAACCTGGTCTAGTGGGATATGTCCATGCCCCTAGCAGGGGAGTTGTAACTGGATGATCTTTAAGGTCCTTTCCAATGCAAATTGTTCTGTAATTGTAAGTTAGTAAAGGTGACACTCATCTTCAAGGGCCAGAAGAAGGATCTAGGGAACTACAGGACTATCAGTCTGAGCTCAATGCCAAGAAATGTAACAGAGCAGGTCAATTATTACACACAGAAAATAAATCTCTTGTCTTCCTTCTTTGTTTTTAACTTTCTCCTCCTCCATCTCACTTTTTGAAGCCAATTGTCTACCCAAGCTGAAAGGGAGACCTCCCAGGTGGGAGATAGAGTGACAGCAACACTCCAGCCATTCCCTGAGAGATGGTTACCACAGAAGCAGCTCTACAGTTGTAGGTCCACAGGTGGATTGAAGAGCTGTGGTGATGCAGCAGGACTCGTGGTTAAGAATGAACAACCTTTCCACCACCCTCACTCCCTGCTTGTGTTTTCAAAAGAAGAAATGCTGATAGTAAGTCTGCTTTAATATGTATTAGGTGTCTTATTCCAAGTCACCTAATACGTGGTTCCTCAGAAGGCTTGGCTTGATCCACTAAAAGTAATGGGGAAGGTCAAGAAAGAGATGTATTTCTACTGTGTGCTGGAGAAATGTAAAACTCAGCATCCTGCTGCCAAGACAGACACATTTCTGTGACTCTCAACCCCAGCATCACCACCTTCACTTCGAAAGAAACAATGAAGTTGCTAGCATGGCACACCCTGGTGCCTTCTGAGCATGCAGGAAAATAAACAGGCCGTTCTTATTCCAGCAAAGAATCTGGCTCTTCTCCCAGCTTATTACCAGCATTCTCTGCCTCACTACCCAGCATGCAACATCACCTGCCATGGAGGTGGGTTACAGCTACTAAGCAGCAGTCTGTTCCTACATGAACAAGCCAAAATCCTTTCTTGGTCTGGGCTTTATCACAAAGATTGGGCTGACTAAAGAGAAAACAAAATCCCTACCTTTGCTCAAAGAGATTCAGGGACAAGTTCAAGGTATTTCAACTCACTTCAAGCCACTGCCAGCTGCTGCTTCAATCACTTTGTTCCTATAATCTGGGCAGCACACCAAAGATCACAAGGTTTGAGTTTAAGTTTCATTTAAAAAACATTTTGTTGGAGTAAAATCATTCCTCCATTTTATTAAGCAAAAAATGTAGCCTGCTGATAATACTCTAAGGCGGCTACATCAATGGAATATATGTGTGTATACATTTTTATATATAAAATATTAAAACATTGAACTGGAAAGTTACTAATAAAAACAGAAAAGATGACTCCCAAGATATTGCTTTTGTAATTCCTCTTTACACAAGCTCATGCTTAAAGCCAGTGATACAAACTAGCTGAGATTTCCCAAGTAACCTACAAACCATTTTACAGCATCATTGCCCAAACCAATCTGAGTATCCAGTAGTGCAATTTATAAGGGAATAGCATGCTTATTATTGACAGAATTCTTCATGGAGCAAAGAAAAAACCTACAGTGGAAATACAACAACTTTTTTGAAAATAACATTGGCTCAAATTGAGTTATAATTGGAAAGTGACTTGTTTTGATGCCCAAGGTCCTTGTTGTTACTTGTCAGAAGAAAAACATATGAAAAACACTGCAAGAAGGACCAAGTTTCATAAGGAGAAGCAGCCAAATGAGGAGAGAGAAAAAAAATAGTATCAGACCAGCCTCCAGCACCATGGCTTGCCCAACTGCTTGTATGGAAAGGGGATCCCGAGTTCCATCCTTAGGATCAGTTCTCCAGCCAGGGGAATGCTTTATTTGATGCTCATTTTCAGCTTCCATCAGCCTTTTTACTCAGTTTTGCCAAAGTGCACTTTTGTTGTGAGTTTTGGTTAGACACACAGATGAGATGGCACTTCCATTTCATTCTTTTGTTTTAGTAAAGTGCCTTATGCTGCAACTCTAAAATTAATTACTTTGAGAGCTGCAAGTTCCCATTCTTGTTCTCACCACAGAGGCACATATTTAAACAAGATATGCTTGGTCATTTAAGATTTTTAAACACATTCTCAAATAAGCACAGTTGTATTTTCAACAGTAGCTAAAACTACAGAATTTGAAAGGAAAATTTCAAGTGATGTTTCATGCTTTACTTAACAGTCTTCCAAATACAAAGCTCTAGTTGCTCTGGAAACTGTAACTTGGACACAACCATGTAGATACATCAACCCCATGGCTAGAAATGAAAATATTTTAGCAACACAGCATATTCATGCAACAAACCTTTTCAAACACAAGCACTGCATCCTGATCTTCATATAGGAAGGGCATGTCCTGCAGCCCTCCACACAGGGCACAGCTCTCTGTCCATGTTTCCTTGAAGGCTCAGAAGAAGTGACTGAGCACAGGAAAGCATGTGGACCTACCATCAAAACACCAGCCTGATAAATAAGGGAGGGATGGGAAACATGAATGGGTATTTGAGGGATATACCAGAGATTCAAAGCAAGGCTGTTTCTTCCCTTGTTTGTGTGGTGCCTACCTCACGACAGGCACAGCTGGAATCAAATGTTAGTACCAAAAGGAGGACTTGGAAGACAAGTGAGAATGGTGAATAGGCTGGGATCTGTACAGGGAGCCTTCAGCTGTTGGCCCAGGAGAAAGCAGTAAAGCCTGGAGCTGGGAAAGGAGCAAGATGATGGCTGTGGGAGACAGAAAGTGGAGGGAGTTGCTCAAAAGCAGAGCAGGAGGAATGACACAGGGTGTGTGTGGAGGAGGACTGGACACAGCACAACACCAAAAGACAGATAATTTTTTTTTAAAGAGGGGGAAATATTACATATGTAAACCATGGCCAGAGTGCTGGTTGCTGTGGAAACCATAACTTTGAATTCAGTGGCTAAAACCCAGTGTTGCTATTTATACCATGATCCTCACTACACCAAGAGAACTTTGAGAAACACAGAGCTCTGGTACCAGACAAACGTGGTTTTTCCCCCATTACACACAGAGATCCTTTCAAACAATGCCTCACAAGGTTTTTCCAATGTTCCTAGCCATTGAATGACTACACAGCATAATCACCTTATATTAAAAAAAAACAAACAAAAAACCAACACACACACAGCCTTTCCTATGCCAAGCAAGCCCAGATAACTCCTGCACAGACATTGGGTAGGAGTCTCCAAATTCTACTTCGCTTCAGAGCAACCAGAGAAGTCAAGAAGGCCATTTAAACCAGCAGAATATCTTGTTCCCCTTAAGGCAAATTAGTCAGCATTGCATGAGACTATAGAGGTCCAGATCCCAAAGTCAGCTATCATTAAAGATGATGAGCATTTGCTTAAGGACTCCACAGTATTGCATTTAATATACTGGCAAGCATAACTGTATCATTGATGTAAGAATAACAATAACAAAAAGGCTTCAGATTAAACTCCTTTTGGGAGAATGTCTTTAAAAAAACAATTTCATTTCAAGTTGCTCTGTTGTTCAAGAAGGAAAGAGCTTTTTTCTCATGGGAAATGTGATTCTCAGGCAGCAACTGTTCCTGCAGCCTAAGTGGGAGTAAGACTAACCTGCCTGTAACCAAAGCAGAGGTGAGCCAAGTCACCACAGGTATGTCACCCTGTTCTTCCACCTCCACCATTCCAGAACCCAGTCCCATTCTCCCCTCCTAAATCATGTTTTACCTCAAGTAGTATGGTATGGAGGTGCCAGCATAGCAGGCTCACAGCCACCATCAAACATATGCTGTAAGACCATGGGGGTGATGATCTGGTTTAAAGGAGTTCTCGGGACCTGTGTGCACAAATCAACTGTGGCATTCAAGGGCAATTAAGGCAAAAGCTGAAGGAGAAAATGCTTTCCAAGGTCATCTGCACCTTTAATATCCCATGGGACTGTCCTATCAATGTGCACTCTGCAAGGACAACCATTACATGCAACCTAATAAGCAATACTCTTCTGCCAGGGGAAGGGCAGCCAAGGATTGTGCAGGGACAGGAACAAGGACTCAGCAGAGAGGCTCCAACAGCTGCCAAACCAGGAGGGGTAGAAAGAAGGTGGTCTCTGCGTGATCCAGCCCTTATAGTGAGGTGAAGGAGGTCTCCTTTGCCCTCTTTAAGCAATTTGTATCACAGCATTGAAATGTCACTGAAATGGACAGCAGCATTTTAATAATACAGGCAGGGGAAAAGATGCTCTAATCACACATTAGGCACCCAAGTAAACACTCCGTAGATCTCAGGTTCCCCTGATTTATTCCAATACATTCTTTAATCAGAATATCATACATAGCAAAATGATTAACAAGTCACGAGTACAAATCACCTAGCTCCAGCCAGCTTTCCCTAGCCCAAAGTCCCCTGGCTGCAGTGGAAAGGGGAAAGCGGGAATGAGGGACCAAGAAGGAACAGAAAGCGGATTTCTCCCAGCGTTTCCAATCCAACGTGCTCGCACAGAGCTGCGGGCTGGAATTACGCACCCATTCCTCCAACTCTAGCTAAGATCGCGTTTGTACCCGCGCTCCCCGTTCAGCCGAGGACCGGCTGCATCTGCCAGAAGCCCCCAACTTCAGCAAGGGCAGCACAGGCGGGCTGTGCCTCTGCCTTCAGCGACCCGCCGGCCCACACACACACACACCCCTTTCCTGATATACGCTCGTTAAGCGCTACGAGACAGCCCGGCCGACCCCCCGCACCGTGGCCGGTACGGCTGCCCCACGGCAGCAGCATCACCCGGAGAGCCCCGGCGACCGTCCTGGCCCCACTCGCGGGGGGCAGCGCCGACTGCTGGAGCTCCCCCAGGGCGGGGTGGGGGGGGGGCCGACAGCAGGGGAGACCCCGTTACGGACCCCGCGTAACCCACCTACCCCCCCTGGGAGGGGATGACGGTGACATCCGAGGCGGAGGAGCGGCGCTCCCGGAGGGTGGCTGCCGCAGGGCCGGCTCCGGAGCCGAGCAGCGGTGAGGCCGGACCCCGGCGGAGACCCCCGGGCATCACGGCGGGGCCAACCCCGCACACACATCCCCCGCGGCCCGCGCCGCGAACAATACAGCGGGCCTCGGCCGCTCCGGCAGCCCCACCGCCCGCAGCGAAGCGGCGCGGCCAGAGCTCCCCGCCCCTCCGGCGCTCCCGGTGCGGGCGTCCGAGGGGCTACGAGCGGGGCTACGAGCCGAGCTGCTGCCGCGGCGCCGCGCAACGCGCCCAGAACGGGGCGCTCCGCCAGGGAGCGCCGGCGTTAAGAGGCAACGGCGTGCGCGGAGAACGGGGCCGCGATCCGCTCGCCACCCACTCACCTGCCGCGGCCTGGCTGGGCTCGGGACCGGGGGGTCGCCGCTCACCGCCGCCCGCCCCGGAAAGCTGCTCCCCGCGCCGCTCACAGCCCGCCGCCACCAATAGGCGCCGCTGCCATATTGTTACTGCCGCCGCTGCGAGGGGCGGCGCCGGCGGCCTCCTTGGAGACCGGTGGCCATTGGCCGCCCGCCGAGTCAATCTGGGCCCGGAGAGCCAATGGGCGGCGGCGGCGGCGAACAGCGGGGCGTTCGGAGTTGGAATGCTGTGTGACAATGGCCCACGCGGCTCCCAGGCGGGAGGGGAGGGGCCGCTCCCCATGGCGGGTGACGCCACGTGCGGACCACCCCCGCACACCCCTCCGCACACCCCTCCGCACATCCCCCCGCACGCCGGAGCGCGCAACAAAAGCGGCCGACGAGGGGGGGAGGTGATCGGGCAGGCAGCGCAGAGGGAGCGCGGCCAGTCCGGGAGGAAGGGAAGGAAGTGAAGGGCTGTGGGCAAAGTTGGCGTGCGCGGCTGCGGGCGAGGAGAGCATGACTTCGAAGTCAAGCCGGCAGACCGACCGGCTGCTGTCACCGCGCCCGATCCGGAGGCGTCTGCCCCGGCTTCCTCCGCACCGCTCTGTGCGAAGAAAAATGTTTCCGTCCGCCGAGCGGAGTGCGGGAGCTGCCAGGGGAAAGTCCCTCAGCGCCTCGGCCTTCACGGTCACCACCAGACATTCGTGGCCATCACCGAGCCACGCGTTGGTGGCACTGGATCTTCCCCCTCCATCCCGCACCACGGTCCCCTTCATGCTTGGCGGATCCCGGAGACCACCAGCACCAAGCACCAACAGCTATCTGCGTGGCCCAGAGACGCCAAGAAGCTGCAGCAGCTTTCCCACTGTGCCAACCTGCTCCCGGGCCACTGCCACGGCTCGGTCGGGGTGCAGGGAAGCCGAGGAGCGCCTTGTCACAAGCACTGCCCTGGCTGCCAAACTGTCGTGGGGTTTGGTTTGTTTTTGAAGTAATGACTCAGCTCAAATCTGGGTAAGAACATTTGAAACTGCATTAATAAATAAACATGAGCTGCATCTCAACCGAAAGTGTTTCACATAAACTTGCCAAATGACGCAAGTGGATTTTTATTTATTTAATTTTTTAAACTCAAAATGGTGGAAGCACCTCCCCATCAGCTCTGAAAGTCAAAATGGGGAAATCAAATCAGTCGTCAGTGTTACTGCTTGGATGTGTAACTAATAAAGAATGTTTATTTCTAAATACTGTATATTTGTTCTGCCTTCAAGAATCACAGAATGTTAGGGGTTGGAAGGGACCTAGAAAGATCATCTAGTCCAACCCCACTCAAATGCAAAATTTCAGCTATCTACTTACTAATCACTAAATTGCTTGTGAATCCAAACCAAATATAAAACATCAGTTTTCTTCATCGAGCCATTGATTAATTAATGGCAGGTCTTAAATGGCATTACCATGCCAAGTGCTTTAGTTAAAGCATTTAATCAACAAGATCAAACGCAGATCCTCTCCTGACATTGAATTTGAGGTAAAATCCCCCACTGATTCAGCCATGAGTTCTTATTAGAATCTGATAGTGTGCTAAGGCCCAGGATTAGGAAAGTTCCTCTGGTAAAGTGGCCACTGAGAAAAATTACACAAATGCAAGCGACAGCTACCCCAGGAGTGCAGTTTGGGACATGGGGAAGTCATGCTTGACCAACCTTATAACCAAAAGCATACAAACTGAATCATTTCGGGTGGAAAAGACCCTTAGGAACATCAAGTTCAACTTGCCTGGCTTGGTAAATAAGAGGAGAGCAAGTGGATATTGTCTTTTAGAAGTTCAGTGTGGCTTTTGATGATGTTTTCCATAAGATCCTCCCGGGCAAGGTGCTAAAATAAGGACTGAATGAGCAGAGAGGTGCAGTGCAAACTGGCTGACAGCCAGGCCCAGGTGGTGCTGCTCAGTGGTACAAAGTCTAGCTGGAGGCCAGTAACTAACAGTTAGTTATTGATCCCAGGGGTCAATACTGGGTCCAGTCCTGTTCAACATCTTCCTTAATGACCTGGATGATGCAGCAGAGTGTGCCCTCAGCAGCTTCGAAGATGACACCAGACTGGGAAGTGTGACACAAAACAGAGAGTTGTGCTGCCATCCAGAGGGACCTAGACAAGTTGGAGAATGGGCTGACAGGAACTAACAGAACTCAGCTTCAGCAAGGGGGAATGAAAACTTCCATTCCTGGAGAAAAACAACCCTGTGCACCAATATATGTTGGGGGTCCCCCCGATGGAAAGCAGCAGAAAAGGATCTGGGGATCCTGGTCACCACAAAGTTGAATGTGAGCCATAAATGTGTTACTGCAGCAGAAAAGGCAAAGGGTACCCTGGACTCCATCAGGCTAAGCATTGCCAACAGGTCAAGGGAGGTGATCCTTCCCCTTTATTCAGCACTGTCAAACACCCCTGGAGTGCTGTGCCCAGTTCTGGGTATGGGCACACTGCAGAGAGGCCAGCAAAGGGCCACGAAAATGATTCCAAAGCTTCCTTCCAACATCAGTCATTCTATGGCCAAACCCTATGTCCCTTGGCTTTCTTCCCTTCCTACAACTATACTCACCTCCTACACTTTGGGCTCTTTATATCCAATTAGTTCCTTGTTTGCACCACCAGCACCTTCGGCCAAAAATGCAACCTGGCCACTGATGGGTGCAAATCACTGGCTCAACCCAGAATGGCCAGGCACTTCTGCTTCATTCTCATGTGCCAGATAAGTCTGGAGATCTGCTGTCCCACCAGGCAGGTGTGCCTGGCACAGCACTGCTTTACTCCTGTATATCCTGTAGCCCAGGATCAACCTCTCCCACGTTGCAGGCAGCTCCACAGTTCCTTTTTAACAACTTGTGAGTCTTTAAGATCACACAGCCTGGCTATTAGTTGTGTAGTAAATTAGATTTGTAACTCCAGTCTGATTTGCCATTTCATTTCCAGTGCTAATGAAAGGGAAAAGACATGGAGAAAAAAACCAACCAAACAAAAACAACACGGAGAACATAATTTCTACTCTCAACCAAGGTGAAGCTACCAAAGATAGCAGAAGATCCTTCCAGTGGCATGGTTATTTTGCCCAAACAGTGGTTGAAGAAGGCTGTATCATGTACAATGGTGAAGAAAGGCAGGGCATTTTCTAGGAGCTTGTAAAGCAAAACAGTAGCAAGACACATCCAGTGGTATAGGAGACACTGACACCAGAGATGTCCTGGCACCTTCCTGCCAACACAGTGCATGGCACTGTCACAATCCTCCTTAACACTGGTGTGATTTTCAGCAGCTGCCCCATAACAGGTGCAAACCAGAAGGATCAGAGGCGTTGACCTGTAGGTGACATCTGCCATCAGACTCAGCTGGGGAATATTTCTTTTCCCATGGACAGATCCAGGTGTCTGAGGGAGGAGGGGGATGCCCCCTGCCCAGACCAGCTCCTGCATCCTGTTCACCACCCCACTCTACAGATGTTCACGTCAGCACCAGCAGGGAAGAAAGGGGCCAGAGGCTGAAACCCCTGCAGGGACTGGTTTTCTCAGCACAGACTTGGGAGCACTTCCAACAACAGTGAAGGAGAACTATCTATCCCCCCTCCTCAATGCTGCAAAGCCCTGTCCCCTGCTGTGGCCCTGCACATCCCAGACACAACTCCTATGGTTGGGAGCGTGTGGGCAGGAGGCTGTGTCTCAATAGAGCTGACTGCACAACAGGGGCTTATACCAGCTAATATAGGCATATTTTTAAGTAATTCCATTTCATTAGCTACTTTTGCAGGGTCTCAACATATAATGAGTGAAATCCATTAGTCATCTGACAGTTCCAGTTATTCTGCATGTCAGGTCCTATCTCTTCATTTATATATCCAGACTGTTATGGCAAACTGGTGTGCTAGTTGGACCCCTCCACCTACTCAGTGCTAATTTAAGAGTTGTTATTTTTGGCTCACAGTGATTGTGTGCATAAAGAAGTTTGGGTTCCTCAAAAAAATCTTAAAAAGAAGCAGAACACAGGACTGAGCAGAAAATTCCCCTTGTTAAACACTGTTTGCCCAACATCTGCAAACCATTTTTGCCAGGGAATGTAGCAGAAGTAAAACACCTTTCTATGAAGATTCTGCCTGAGTTTATGAATTATTAGTTTGCGAAAAAAATAGTCATTTTTGACAGGGACATATAGGAGTAGCTCACTATGGTGAAACAACTTGGCAGTTCACAATGAAGAGAGTAATTTACTGCAGAGATGATCATTCTGTGACTGAAAACATGAAGTAGCATTTGCTTATTGAAAAATTTGTACAGATGAGGAAAGCTCAAAAGCAAAGTTCTGCCACTACTCTAGACATTCCTTGTCCATTTGTAAAATTAAATTTCTCCAAATAAAGCATTTTTTCCCTTTGTAATGCATGTTTTGGTTTTTCTCCTCTACACATAATAATTAGTATCTCTGAAAGAAATGTTCTTATCCTGAGCAATACAGTCATGTGCCTGAGAAACAGGAATGGCAGAGGACATTTAAGTTGAAAAACTGAAAAAGGGGTTAAAAAATTCTTCATGGTCACCTTTGGCTATGCTTGTCCTGCTTGGGAGTAAGGACCAACTTCCAGCTTAGCAGCTAAACAGCACATCTACTGTGCATGGCTGTGGCTAGCCTGCTCTGTTGGCACTACCTTGAAGGGGCTGATCTAAAACATTGGAAGGAGCTTTTTGGGGTCTTTTTCCCACAGTTTATATTGCCACATAGCAGATTCATCAAGGTTTCCAAATTACAAACCTAATTTAAGAAGGGTACATTTATTTTTGTTGAGCTGATAAGCCTACATGATTTCTTCCCTTTGCTTCCTCAGACCAGTCACCTGCAAATCTTAATGTTATCAAGCATATCCACCAGACTATTATGTTTTGGCAAATCATGTTTTTGCTGGATGGTCTGAAGATGGAATCTGTTAAAATGGGATTAGACATGAAGCATGTCAGCTGGTTAAAGGGATATACTGGGAGGAGGGCAATAAGGAGCTTACCACAACAGTTCTTGTTTAATGAAGGAAGGTCTTCTCAAAATGTTCCTTTTAGGTCTTATTTTAATCAAGATGGGCTGAAATGCACCAACAGGGAATTAATTATCAAAACTTGCCTGCCTCAGCTGGGCTTTGGTTTTGCACAGTCCCTAGATCTGAATGCCTGGCAGATAGGTTCAGGGGTTACCCACAGAGGACTTTCTAGATGTAAATACTTCCCATGGCCAGACACCAGTAGCTCACACACTGCCAGTTCAACTGAGCAGGGCCCACCTGAACCCAGCCCTGCTAAAAAGCAAGTGTCCAAAACTGGGATGAGATGAGCTGCAGAAAATCAGTGGCCATTTCAGAAAAGCCAGTGGCTGGTCTGCTGGTTTGTGAGGCACAGCTGCTGTTTTGTCTTTTGCCCTTGGGTTTCCTAAAAAAGGATGAAGATGGCAATATTTCTGTGAGAGAGGGCATGGGCAGTCATGTATATATAATAACTACCATGCCTGCTTATCTTCTTTTCTAGCTACTACAAATTTCCCAGTGTTTTAGCAAATGAAGAGTAGGACTGTGGAAGGGAGTGTGACAAATGAAACCTGGGCAACTAATGCCATCCAGTGGCTGGCACACACTAGCACACTTGCTAATAAACTGAATTGACTGGAGCAAACATTAAATCAAGACTCATCCCCCGACACTGTTTACAGTCACTCATATTTCCTTGCACTTAGTTCCATCAGAGCCCAGGTTTACACTGAAAAAAACCCAAACCACACATTTGTTGTATCTAGCTTGTTTTAAGCACATTTTTTCCTTTCCTACCCCTGTTTTCTTTTAAAAGTATCACCTAGAGCTTAGTCCCTGTGAAGTAATTCCCATAAATGTTGTACATGCTGCTGAGTTTGTATCTGATCTTTCTTCATTGCATCAGATGTAATAAGCTGCCCTGCCCTGCCCTTTTACTGTGAATATCTTCAGGCAAGAACAACAGGGGAAATGTATTAAAGTGAATCTGGGGTACAGAGCAAAATCAACTTTGTTTTATTTGTTTCTGTGACTGTATTTAACACACCACTGTCCCTGTGGTAGTTCACATAACCTCTCTACAACAGCTGAGTGTGACAGGAACACTGTGATGGCTTTCAGAAGGCAAGGAGAAAGCTGTAGCTGCAACAGCTTGTACTAGAGAGATTACCCTGACATCTACTGCTACGTGCTCCAAAATCCCCAGTAAACTAACAGCCACCACAGGCAAATCACAGTCATCTGCATCCTGCTGTGGTCAGCAGTGAGGTGGCTTAAAAGAGAGAGGAGCTGAAGGTCCTACAGTCAAACCAAAACAGGGATGTGGGGAGACAAGGGACATGACCCAGTGACCAGTGCAGAGGTGATAGGAACTCCTGGGGGCTGAAGCCATGCTATATACATGAACCTGGACAGGTAAAAGGCTTCCCCACTGTCCCTATGTGTACAGCAGCTTCTGGGAATACAAACAATGTCTTCTGTGCTGGCAGCAAACCATCTTGGAGGCACCACCCACAAGCTGTCAGCTACTCAGAGCCAAGCACAGCTGGCATAGATGAACTGAAAGCTCTGCATGGGTGCTGTTGCCACCACAGAGATCACTCGTAACGAAGATCACAACAGGGATGCTGAGCAGAAACACGAGGGTATTGAGCACATAGGTGATGCAGCTGGCATAGACTCTGCTCAGTGTCGTCCAGTGACAGGACAAGAGGCAATGGGAGTCAGGTGGAGCACAAGAGGTTGAGGGGAAACACAAGGAAAAGCTTGTTCCCAGTGAGGGTGCCAGAGCCTGGCAGGGGCTGCCCAGGGGGGTTGTGGAGTCTCCATCTCTGGAGACATT
>JAOEGS010015772.1:0-36516 GCA_025447755.1 Corythornis vintsioides | reverse complement strand
ATGTTTCAGAAAGAAATATTTCTAAGTCTAAAAAAAAAGCCCGAAACAACTAAATCCTTTAGGACTGTCATATAACTTAAGTATGGTGTCTTCCATCACTCACACTCATTGAGAATAAACAGATAAAGGAAAGGTGAGTTGTTCTCTTTTGGACAGTACAGTGTTAGAGCCACTCCATACAAAGCAGATAAACTAAATGGTTTGCAGTGTTTCTATCTGTCTTAAAATATTTTACCTTCTGTATCTTTTAATTAATTACCATTGTTTTCTATTGCCAGTATTGCAAAAAGGGTACAGCCCACCTGTTCACATCAGGGCATAGTGATGTCACTGCTGGTTCAACTTTGCCTCCAGTCTCAGGAAAACAAAACCTGTGTCACTCGTGAGTGTCCAGATGACAGAACTCATGTCACTCAGCTACATTAGCACACACGTCTGCATAGACAACTTCAGGAACAATTTTGCTACTTCAAAGAGTTACGGGAATTTGCATAGACACAAAGAACCTTGCGGTTGCCATGGCTCCCTCTTCTAAGGCCTGTCTGTCACCTCTCAGAGCTCTGAAGCAGGAGATGGCAGTGAGTCCACTCCTCTCCCCTGTGGAGCTAACTGTAACCCAATAATTAGTGATCTTGATCAAGATCCAGAAGAAATTTGCCCTTCAAAAGTGAAATCTAATCCAGAGTATCAGTGGTACAAAGCCCAATATACTATAAAGGATATAAACCAATTTATTATTTCCACATTCCTACAAAATGAGCAAGTCTACTGACTGAGGATCAGAATCACACGACCAACACCACAGCCATTGCTAGTATTCATTACAAAGATAAAAACCTAAAGATCCATCATGAATGAACCAGCATTTTACACACATTTTCAGCAGCAGTTGTTTCTTTTTTATCATCTTTTTTTTTGGTCAGAATTTATTTTGCTCTGTTTACACGAGTAGCACCAATGTATGCTACTGAATGGTGAAGTGTCCACTTTTCCTGCTGTAGAATGAGTCTTTAAATAATGCATCAGAGTATTATCTTTATATCTTTTATTTAAAAATTATCAGAGTAATAGAGCAATTCAACTGTTGTAAAAATCAGTCTTCTGAACTGCATTGAAGAACTTAGTAATAGAGAATATGTTCATACCTCTGTGTGTACATGCATGCAAGCATGCCTTTTATATATTACATATATAAAAAAATAAAATAATTACAGTTTGTTTAAAAAAAAAGTCATTCTATCATTAGCAAAAATCAGTCTGCAGCATGGAACATTAGCCAGAGAGCTCTATTAAAATAATGTGCATGATGGACAAATCCAACCTAAAGGAGCAACTTGGAAATATTTTATGGAAGACTCACTAAGAATATGTATTCTGAAAATGTTATTTCCACAGCAGAAGGCTGAAGTTCCATTTATATACTAAAATATTTCAAAATTCATTATATTCTCTGCAATGACAACATAGGTACTGTCATATTTTTTTCAGCCTGACTGAAAATTCTGCTTACTACAGTCCACTGTGGAAATAGAATGACAATCATAGGCTTCCAGCAACAATATGGAAGGATAATCTATTGTTTGCTCTTGTCTCAAAGGATGTAATGACTCTTATCTTTACACCAAATTGAAGAGAGAAGATAATTCCAATTCTATAAAACAATCTCACCAACATTGCTACTTGATTCTGATTGTAAAGTAGAACATCCAGGTCAAGATGTTTTATGCCAACTAATTATGCTTTAAACATATAGAATGATGCAACAGTCCACAGAATGAGAATATACTAATTAGTTTTTATGTTAAAGCAGTACATTTACAGCACAATCCTTATCCTGAAAATTACAATGCCAGACTTTTTCATTATGTAAAGCAGAAACCAAAGGGGAAATGCACTTTTGTTTTAATATACTTAAGTCCCTTTGATCCAACCTCTCCTATCCAGGCACTGATTAGAGACTGACTAATTAGTTTACATTAATAATATAAATAAAAAAGAAACGTCTTGAAAAGACAGAAAAGAGTATTAAGCAAAGAGTAGTTCAGTTTAAGAAACAGAGCAAACTTAGGTAATAATTAATGCTTTCCACAGTTTCTCTTCACTGACATTTTTATGTGTAAAACTGAACAAAATTCCCTCTGTGTCATTTAGAGCAAAATTACAACTTTATTTGTAATAGTTGCAATTACAATTTTAATTGTAATTTGTTTTCTCCTTTCTTTGAAGCTGTGCCCACAACTCTTTAATCTTAAAGACACACAGGCACATGACCCATGGCCAAGTTCTTAGTCATTCTGGGGCAATTTGCTGATACAGGCAACATATAATTCCATATAATCACAGCAATGTACAGCACCATAGAATTCAGAGAGAGAAATAGAGTTAAGAAAGTTAATCACAAGTCAGATTTGGCCAAAACCAAAGTCCGTGCAGTGTGGTCAATAAATCCTGTGAATTTGAATCAGAACACCACAAAATACCATGTACATATAAGATATCTCAAAGTTGAGTAGTTTGTCTGCATGCTCCAAATGCATTATGGTTACAATAAATTACAGTCAGTATAAATGTCTATATTGCAATTTATTAAGAAATCAGGCTAATTGTAAGTTACATATGTGAGCAAACAGCACTTCTCAAAAACAAGGGTAAGCTGAACTAGGGAAAATCCAGTGAAGTGAAAAAATACACTTTGTTTTACAGATTACTCTTTTGCTATTAAAAAAAAAAAAAGATAAAAAAACCAGAATGATTTAGGAAACACTTTCCCTTATGAGAAAAAGGTCGTTTTCTTCAACTGAAAATTTATATAATCAAAAGTTCTAATAGTTACAGTATTGCTGACAAAAATTACTACACTGTGAAAAATTTTTTGAGCTAGGAACACAAAACGTGGTAGTTTCAGTATTGTAATTCTAGGCTAATCTTTTTCTAAGCTGTAAAAACAGTTATCAGTTCTCTTAGGTGTATGCAGAAAACTAAAAGATTACATTCTAAGGGGTTTCAGTTTAAGCCCAAATCTCAGCTATGGCCCAAATTCTTGAGCAAGAAAGCTTATGATTTAAATCTCTCTATAATCAGTTCTTATTACTTCTGATCAATATAATTACAAAATATTTTGTATGGCTGTTAAACACTCATCAGAGGTATCGTTTTACTTAATCCTCTAAAGGGAGTTAGAAGCCTCTTAAAATAACTACACTGCAGTCAGTGTGATTATTTCATTTATATGCTGCTCTAGACTATAATATTACTAATGAATAAGGAATATTCTTGCAACAGTAATTAATGAATCTTCTGTAGATTAAAGTGGTTTGTAAGCAGCTTTCAAAATTGGCTTTTATGACTATGTCATGCAAAATCTGTTTTCTCTCACAGAGGATAATTGAATAATAGCTGTATTTTATTTTTTTTTTTACCTTTTGAAGAAGCAAAACAGCCTGGACTGTCAAACCAACTCCATAACACACATCAAACCATGCTTTTCAATAAACACATTATTCTTTTTCTTCCAGCTATACTTACTGCAATGTGTCTTGCTTTAATCACACTTTATTTGGTTCTGGACCTAGAGGATCAGCTTTGTTACTGGGATTACATCAGGAAATTCAGTCAAGTCATTGCAGGCATGAGTCTGACCTGCTGAAAAGCAACAGCTGTTTTGTATTTACTTTTCTCAAAGTTTCTTTGGGAACCTTTACAAACATACAGTGTTTAGGTGAAGGGGTCTGATCCTAGAGCAACTAGAGCACCTATCCTTCCTAACCAATATGAAAAGACATTTCTGATAGCTTGGTCTTAAGGAGTGAGAAAGCTGAGAACAAAAAAAAACCACTTGCTTTTGGACTACATTCTAATCAATGTGGACTGTGGGAAGAAAGGCATCTTACCATCACTGTTGACACAGATGACAACAGGAACCTGTGTACCAGGGCCACATGGCTTCTCATTGTCAGGAATGCACTCCTCCAGCCCCATGATCCTCCAGTCATAGCAGGAAGGCTCTTCACATGGGATGGCTTCCAGTAGGTGAGGGCAGTTTCCAGTTCCTCCTGTAGGCTCATTGGTGATTCGTCGTTTCCTTAGTTTAAAGCCTGACATGTCCATGAAAATAAAGTTGAATTATTCTGCCCTTTATAAGATGAAAAGTGAAGACATTTTTATCTATCTATCTATCTATCTATCTATCTATCTATCTATCTATCTATCTATCTATCTATCCATCCCTCAGTGAGCAGTTCTGTTTCTCTCTGTGTAAGACACTAGTCACTCAGCACAACACTGTATTTTACCTAACTGGGTAGAAAAACTCATTAAATAAGGAAAAGAGGTAAAACTCAACAAAAGCATCAGATTTTTTGAGTTTATTCACTAAGCTTTGCCTTAGACTACCTCTCTATCCTAGTCATACATTCTCCAGGAGGAAGACTAAAATAATTTCCTATGCATCACTCTTGCTGGATCCATCTCATCTAATACATCTTTACTAGATTACTAGGTTGCCATTTCTTAAACATGTTTTCCTCTCATGTACCTTCCAACAGGGTTAGATTATCAAGTGAAATCAGATTATAGACACTCCCTACCACCCCAGAAAATAATGTTTCCTTATCTGCTGTATTGTATTTCCAGCAGACATCTGGTAAATTGAAGTCCTCACAAAAACAAGGCCTTGCAACTGTGAGATTTCTCCCAGATGCTTACAGAATATTTCTTCTGCCTCTTCATCCTGGTAGAGTATGCTAAAAAGGACTCCCACTATCATATCTGCCTTGTTAGTCTTCACCCTGATTCTTACCCAATAAACACTCAACCCTATCATCTCCATTATTAGGCTTTAGACAATCAAACACCCCCTGACAAACAGGGCTACCCCACCACCTCTCTGTCCTTGCCTGTTGCTTCTGGAGTGTTTATTGCCATGCGCAAGAGGCACTGGATATAGCCCTTCTTGGTTCAAAATTTAGTATGCTTACACAAGCAGAGGCACCTAGTGACTTAGGAACGTGAAATAATCACTATGAGAAGGCTTTTCTGACCTTTACATACCTTTCTTGGCCTGAGGGTCATCACAGCTTTCATAGGTGCAAGGTCCCCAGGCTGACCATGCTGATGTCTCGCACTCTGTGGGACAGGGGATATGGCAGAGCTGGGAGGTGCTGGGAAGAGGTCCTGTACACAGACCACGGTCCACTGGTCTCGAGGCTGTAAGAACAAAGTCAACACATTTCTCACGGGTCACTAGTCACAATTCCCACCTGTTAAGTGGACAGAACCATTCCTCATTCAGAAAGGCTGCTATCTCATCATTTTAATCCGATGAAATGATAGAAAAATGCCTGTCTTGGAAAAATTAATCAGAAGTGAGTCTGTTCTCTGCATGAACACAGCCAAATCCGATTACATGAAGTCAGGAAGACTGGAGATATTGCAGCACCCTCTTGCACCTAGGCCTTTCATTTAATGGAGAGATTGTGTTACTACAACAGTTGTTCACATTATGCTCTTTGTAAATCGATGTCCTGCTGTATAATTGAGTATGTCTTTGCTTAAGAAACTGAACAAAAAGCTGTATAAATCCCTTTGCTCCTATATGATACTATAACTTCAAAAGCCTGGTTAATTAATATTTAGAAGATTGCTTAAGCTGTAACCTGAAACACAGTTAAAATAATGAGAAAAATGAGGTTTTTTCTTTTACTCTGAAGATGTTCACATGCACACTCAGCCATAAGATTTGTGCAGTACTAGCTTTAGTTCAAGAAAGGCTTGGTTTTAGACATAGTTTGCATATAATATAAATACAGATACATAAAATATTTAAAATAATTAAATTCTACACAAGACTATTTTTTTCCCTAATTCATAATAAACCTATGAAGACACACATGAAGACAGATACTTCTGTTCTTTAAGGAGTGATAAGCTCTGGAACAGATAAGGCTGTCACCCTGCTCCTTCCATACTTTACTCTTTCGAATTCCCAGGTTACACAAATAATAGGACAACTCTATGAAGTGTCAGAGTGAGGCAACCAAAATGTACCATGTTATTTTAAGGAAGATTTTAATTATCTTTCATAATACAGAACTTGACAAAACAGTACACTAAGCAAAGAATATCTGCTGGAAGGCAAAGTAAAGAGTGCCTTATCTATTAATTTTGGTTGATTGAAGAAATATGCAGTTTCTTAAATTAAAACACTCTCATCCTACTCCCTCAGCATTTTTTTTTTCCCCCACAGGAAAGTTACCTCATAAAATTTCTGCCACCACTACAAATAATGGCTTTTGATGGAAAGAGCTCTTATACAAAATATTCTGAAATAAGTTCAGAATATGACAAAATATCCTTTTGAAAGATAAGATCTTAATGTTAAAGATAAGAGATATAATGTTAAAGTAAGCATTAGGTTGTTAAAATATTATCTTATTTGTAGATATGTCCATTTGTAGATATGTCCATTCAGACTAAGTAGATGATCTTTCCAGTTACATAAAAAGCATTCAATTCTCACTTTTTAAGGGGAAAATGGAATGAAAAATCATTACCCTTTTCTGGTTTCCCATGTTGCATCCTTAGGCACAATTTTACACTGTGTTACTACAGATCATAAAAGCATGAAGATGGCAGATTCAACACTACTGCCTCCAGCTCAACAATCTCTTCACACAAAATAATGCAAGAACTAATACTCCTGTGTTTGCATAAAACTATGTTAGAATGAATTTTTATGATGGAATACTGAACTTTACAATACATCTGAAACATGCATGATAATCAACATAATGTGCATATCTTGAGTAGAACATGGACATAAATAAATATAATTTGCCAGTAATTGAATTTGAACTGAATAGTTTCTAATAATAATTTAAAAAAACCAACACAAACAAACAAGCAAACAAAAAAAACCAACCAAAAAAACCAAAACCAATCAACTGTAAGTAATTGCTAACTGTATTTTTCTAACCTTGCTTTAATCAGGGAATTGCCCAAGAGACAGTTTAAATCAAGGGTCAATTACACCCCTGAGACACAGCCTTCTTTCAGGGAACAAAGAAAGTGTTCTGAGGAATGCCATGCTTCATCTCCAGACTGCATCAGGATAAAGCACTACCATCACACTAGTTCATGAGATATTGCTCAGGAAAATCAAGTTATTTCATCAGGAAGCTTTAAATAGCAGATTTTCATATTGCAGATGTTCCATATCTCAAACTGATTTTTTTGAGTCTGCCAGTAGAAGGTACTACTGTCACAAACCATTTGGCTTCAAGATAAATTTCTGATGGTCCTGAAATATTCTAAAATATGAGGAATTTTGACTGTGTTTTGCTTTAAAGAGGGTGACTTAAGTAATAGGTACAGTATTTAATTTTTTTTGAGGTGTCTGTCCAGTAAGAATTCTAGGTCTTGTCAGCAAACATTGCTAAAGTTATCATGAAAAAGAGCTACTGAAAATGTCTTTTCCATCACTCATTAGAGTGTAGGGGTAGAAAGAAATATTTTGGGGAAAGGTAAGTGATATCAACAAATCTCTCAATATGCCAAAATGTTTTTGAAATGCTCTTCTTAGAACATGTTACGTAGAAATGTCTACTACCAGATCACTTATATATTGCTTTTAGAATTCAACAGTAGAACAGACAATTTATATTCAAGATTGTTAAAAAAAAATTATTTCATTATTGAAAACTCAGAGTGTATTTCACCTAGGATTACTCAGACTTCTTTCTTTGAGATGACAGAAAAATAAGAGAACTCATCCTTGCTTGTGTATCTTGAGAACACCTTGCTCCCAGTAATTTAAATTGATTTATTTCAGCATCAAAAAAGTATAAACGAACTCAGCTTTTGCTTCTTATTGTTCAGCAAAGATGCTTTGAGAGAAGATGATGCTGGATCAGAAATTAGCAGTTTAAAACCTTGTCTTATCTCTGTCCTTTCATACTCTCTTGTGGCAGCAATAAAGATTGTTCTTTATTCCTTGGCAGTGATGCTGAATTCTGATTAGGCTGCATATAATAATACATGCTCTGTGTGGAATTTAATAACATTTAAGCCAAAAATGGAAAGAAAAAATGAATGCTTTTTGATAACCACTCTTATCCATCAGTCTAACTAAAAAAATAAGACTCGTTTTGAATTATTTAAGGTTTGAGGTAGTGGCCTAAACAATAAAATTAATTTATTTACCCTGTCCTCAAATCACCTGCTACATTAGGAAATGACAGTGGCCTCCAGGAGTGTTGTCATTTGACTAACTATACACCCAATACTCCCTATCTTTCTGAAGTCTAAATTTATTAATTCTAAGAGGAGATAATACAGACCTGAATACCATGAGGTATTCTTGTCCAGCTAAATATTAAATTTCAAATTCTTACTGTAGCCCTATACCTGTGTTGGAAACGGACACAGCAGTTGAGATAAAGACAACAAATCAATTCCCAGTGCTCCGAATTTAGAAGAAAATCAGTCACTGGCTAAAATGGTTCAGGACTGGAGCAGGGAACTGTCCTAGCACCCTGGGAGGCTCATGAACTTCCTTAGTTCAAGTTCAGACCTCTTCCTTCAAAATGCTCTGAAATTTCCTGAGAATGCACAAGTCTAACTCTTTTTGAGCTAAATAAACATATTAATTGTACACTTACAGCCAGAGTAGTTCCCCCCAAAGGGATGTTGCCTTCTTTGTACACTTTTGATTGAAAGGCCAGGTCAAAGACCTTACTTTACCTACCTGTTATTTCAAAAGTGATGGATAGCAGAGGTGCAGCACTAGCCTTCGACTTGCTCTGTGACTGACTTTCTGAAATAACAGGGAAACGCCACTGTGAGTATAAGAGAGTGGAGGTCTTCTTTAAGCAGCCTTAACCAGACAGCATTCACTACAACCAACAGCAAACTACACTGAAGGCGTTTCCCTACAGCTAAACCTGGCCAGTGCCTCCCCAAGTTTTTTCCCCATTCTCAATTTACTCATTGTTTTAAAATTTTATTGTTTTTTTAGAGGCACTGCTTTGCTGCTTCCCAGAAAGGCCTGGAGAGAATCACTTGCTCACACTGAATCCCAGGTGGGAGGGAAAGAGAGGAAGGATGAGCAGAGAAATAGATCTGTCCCCTCATATGGAATCAACACAGAGCTCCTTTTTAAACTAAGACCCACTTCACCCCTAGTTTGAGCTCTTGAAAAATTGTTCTCATGTTTATGCATCCAAAGACTAGTTACATTTTAATCAGCTTTCCGGAGCCTGCAGAGATTACCTCCTGATGGGCTTCATGTATTCCTGTCACAGTCTGATAAGGGCAGATTTCACACCCGCCTAAGCCAGTGAGACTTCACAGCCTATGAAAATCCTAATCATCATTCTGAACAGTAAGCTGCCACTGATTTTATTGTTACCTCTCCTTAGCAGGGAGGTTTTATTCCTTTAAGGCAGGGGCATCTAAACTTTGTTCAGCAGAAAGATTTACTAAAAGCCCTTGGGCAGAAACTGATTTGCATTACACAAAAGAGGCTCGAAAGCTGCTTCTTTAGCAAATACAGATACGGGGCCCACGAAGCACAGAAGTCACACCCTACTGATCCAAGCAGTCACGCTGAAATGGATGTTGGCATTAATATTCCCCAAAAAGTCTACCTCCACAGCAAGTCTGAGAGTACCTTTAACCCACAGCACTAAGCCCACTAGCCTGCAGTATGGTCAGCTCTGGTCTAAATGTTTTATTACACCTAACTTATATAGTGACGTTGCCTTTCCTGAAGAGTATGTGCCTGTATTTATTAATTTATAATAATATGTCTTTATATGAAACTGTGGGTGTCAAAATGCTGCAGCAAGTGAATTTTCCTTCCTGTGGAAAAGTGAAGGTTCTCACTAAACTTTGACCTTGCTGGCGATTGTTTGTAAAACAGTAGAAAGATGTTTTGACTATGGGTGTTGTGGCACCCCAGCCAATCACCCCGGGAGGTGGCTGATTTCTTGTCCAATTACCATGAAGTTAAAAGGACTGTAAATTAATAAATAGAGGATAAATCTTAAATAAATAAAAAGTAAATATTGGTGTAGGAAATCATCTCTGCATCTCTCTTTCTCCTCCTCCGGCTACTGGCAGATAAATGACATGAAACAGCTACAGAAGTTGATGTTTTTAAGAAGCTAAATGCATTTAGCTTAATTCACTAATTTCTAAAACTATAGTTCTGCATTAGTAGGCAGAAGTAGATGTAACAAAATACTGTATTACCAAATTAATTAGAGATTTTGTGTCCTAAACCATTCTCTCTTTTCTTAAGAAGCTGTATAAGCCATAACAGTGACAGGGAATAATCTCTTCTCTCTTCAGTTAGAAAAACAAACCCATGAAATTAGTTTCTTAAGTCCTGACAACAACTTAAGAACTTAACCAAAGCAAGAAAAGAAGGAAAAAAAAAACCAACAAAAAAACCCACACCAAAAAAACCCAAGCCTTTACCTAAGAATGAAATCTAGTTATGTTTTATATTTTTACATATTTTAATATTGAGCTTACATGCCAGAAATGACAAATTCTACCTGCATATCAAATTGCATAGACTGAAGGACACACAGTAAAATGTAGTAGATTTACAGTAGAGGAAGGAACTAAATCTAGGATTTCTGATCCTTCTCACAGTCTATCCTACTGAGAGACATTCTTCACATAAGACAGTGTTTTTTCAGTAGATAAGAAACAGTATTTTGCAGCTTGAAACCAACATTAGCAGCACAGAGAATGAAATTACTGCTACTGCAATGAAGTATTTTCATTAGAACTAGAAAATAACAGTAACCTGCAAGGTAAGAAAGCACTCATGACAGAAGGCAGTGGCTGTAAAGGAGCTCTGGAATGCTGAAGTGCTCTGATTTCAGAATAATTCAATTTACCTTCTTTTTCCTTGAGGGTATTTAAGTAGGAGAGGAGATTTTCATTAGCTTGCACGCAGTATGTCTCTCGGGTTTGAATGCCACCTCCACACAGTGCTGTCTGATTTCCTCGCCTCTTGTCCTGTTGGCTAAGGAGAGGATCGACGCGGCATTCTGTCCATTCCGTGGTCCTCCAACCATACCTGGATCAAATTTGCTTAATTGAGTCTCCAGAAATCATGAAGCCATTTTATACAACATTAAGTTATACAAGCTGAAACACCTTTATTAATTTTCTAGAAAGCCTGAATTTCTTGTACGCAGCGATGTGTTAAGTTTGATATTTTACATGAGTGGAGACTTTTTCTCTATGATTTCACTGTCATTACTTTATAGGAAGATTCTTTCTGTTAAATTCTGAAACATACTGCACATATTTGAGGAAAGAAAAACCTGATCTACAGATACATATATTCTCTTCAGATAAACTGATTTTCAAGTTGTGACTCTTGGAATTTGTTTAGAGCAAGACAATTTATATGAACCAATCTTCAAAATATCAAAGAAACATAGACACTGAGAAACATAAGTCAGAAAAGGAGAGGTGAAAAAACCCACAACTCACCTCCCCCAAAACAACCCAAATACCTCTTGTTCATCTTTGACAAGAAACACAAGTTTCTCCTGAATATCAAGGTGCAACTGTAATTGTATTTTATATTATTACTTCACTGAAACCTTTCAATAAGTTCCTTTTTCACTGTCAAGAAGGAGCTGGCTCTGCAGTACCGAAGCATCCCTGCTGAGTACTGATGAATGATGAGAAGCTGTGAGTTTTTAATCAGTGAATGTACAGGAAAGAAAATCTGTGACTCTGTCAAAACCCAGTCAGGATTATGAACCACAATAAATGCCACAGAATTCTCTACCTAACGAGTACTTTAAGGCTAAATCCAGGGAAATGCTCCCTAATGTGCCTGGAGATGTGGAAAGCTGACATTTCAATTCTTAAATGAAAAATATGTACTGCAATCAAATGATATTTCCCTAGATCCTCTTCTCAGTCTGATATAGAAAAAGCAATGAGATTATAATATTAATCTTGATTAGTTGATAAAGATTACAGCAATCTCTTGAATCATAAAGTCCTTGCTGTCATTTCTCCTAAACTTAAACCAGGGTTTATTTATTTATTGTCACTTCTAGACTCTCACTTTCAATTTGGGCCAACTCCTACCTTTACTGTGCTGAAAACAAGTCTCACTAAGATAGTCTGGTTGCTAAAGAGATGTTTATCACCTCTTTCCTATATTCAGCATTGTGTCTGCAAAATGGGCAGAAATGTACTTCAGAAAACAAAGTACAAAACATTTCTGGTAGAAATGTTATTTAAGGAAAAGATCATGGATAAATTAATACAATTAATCTATTAAAATCTTGACTGAGCCTGCATACACACAAATGTTCTTTTAAAATTAAACAAATAGGTATTTGTTATTTAGAGGAAGAAGTGATTTCACTATAACAGCAGCTATTTGCAGACTTCAGGCTTTTAAGAACACTGAATAATCAAAGGATTAAAAAAAGTAGAGAAAATGAAACCTATTGTATATTTAATAACTATTTAGTTGATATTCCATCACAATACTTCATTGAGAATCTTCGTTTTTGTACAGGGAGAACTGAAATGGACCAACTTACGTAATGCACGGTGCCACACCATCACCTTGGGAAACACACTGTTCTGTTTCTTCTAATTGTGGACATTCACTTTCACTGCCAATAGGAAGCTGCTTTATGGTCCTTGTTCTTGTACGATTCCCTTTAGGGGTTGTCATGTCAAAGCAGGTTTTTGAGCAGGGGGTCCATTCTGACCACTCTGACACTTGACACTCCTTTGTGATCACACAGGACTGGAATGTAATGGGCAGCTTGTCTTGTTTGCAGAAGCTACAATAAGAGAGCATTAGAATTTTCAGCACACATATTCACGGTCATGAACTCCCAACAGAACAGTGATGTCCACTGCAACATGCAAAGTCAGTAAGTATTTGAAAAGTTAAGTTCCAGTCCACACGTATTTGATCCCCAAAAGTCAGGCAAAAGGACTTTTGCTTAAAGTGACTCAAACCAGATACATAAGATTTGCTATAGTTAGAAATGACAAGTTTTGTCATATCTGTGATCAAAATTAAAACATAAATCTTCACACATAAACAGAAATACAAAAGAGGCAGCAAATGTTTCACCACTTCTATTTTTAGGCACAGTCAATTATTTTTATTGGAATTAAAAGTGAAGATCAATAAAAGAGATGGCTATACAATGTTTTCAAAGAAAAAAAAGTGCTCAGTGTCATCTTCTCCTCATTTCCAGACTACAAATTGTTTAAAAACACAATATATTGAATACCCAGTAACTAATAATTCATTTTGTTAACAGATTATATATTGCCACAATGAGACCTCATAGTCTATAATGGGAACAATCTTATCCCTTAAAATAGAGCCTTCCCTTCTACAGTGAAGCTATAGCCTTAATTTCCTGTTCCTCATGAAGATCATAATTTAATTTCCATTCTCCATCTGACTGCTTCATTCACATATAACATAGGCTGTTAGCAAGATTTTATCTCTTTAGATACCTCTGCTTGTTTAAATATATTTTAACTAGAAACTAACACAATAAAAAAAAATGAGCAACAGAGAAGGTATACTACAATTAGAGTGATCATAACTAACTCCTCCATTATAATTATGGCACAAATATATGTACATATCTGATTTGGAATAAAATTCATGCTTGTGAAGTAGTTAAACTGGCAGGAAGAAGATTCATTGCCACTGCAGATGGCTCAATGAAATGCTTTGTTCAGTACCAGTCCTATAAACAACACAACAAAAGCTCTTTTTTCCCCCTTTTATTAGAATAACAGATATTTACAACAATTTTGCTGCTGTGCAAGCTTATGCCCTACCCATATATCTGACATCATATTGAAACTGCTATTAACAAAATTTTGTAATAATAGAACTAGGGATAGTTTGAGAGTAAAAATATACTTATAAATATGATAATTTAATGATTTATAAAATATGATAAATTAAAGTACTTCTATATACAGGAAGCAGAGCAATTCTCCATCATGCTAACAGAAGTTCCTGGTTGCAGAGTCAGTCACAGAAGGTTCAGAATGAGGCTGGATGAATTTGTGGGCAATAGGCATATATGGACACTAAAATGATTAGGCAGTGACATACTAGCAACCATCCCTAATACATTGATTTTGGATACAAAGTGAATGGACTGCAAAAGGCAGCCAGGCACCACATATTTGGTCTTTAAACAGCATTTCCTTTTACCTCTACTGAAGAAAACAGGCAGGAGACACCATTGTGCTTGACAGGCCACGGGGGATTATTCAGTAGGAATATGTTCTTACTATGTGAAAGGTGGTGGTGGGGAAACCCTAACACATGATAGACAGGGTTTACTCTGCTTAAGAACAGAATCTACATTCTCTTTAGAGTGAAAAGCACTTAAAGCTTTGGAAAAAATAGTTTTTTAATAATGGACATTTTTCACCTTCACATAGCCCCATCTGTCATAGGACTACCATACTTCAAATTCAATATAGCAGTTTCAGTACCTTCAACAAAACATATAGACTCATTTATCCCACAAAGACACACATTTTAATGTCTGGATAAATGATCTATTCCTTATGTGTTCTAACATGGGCAGATTTGCAAATCCTTTTGGAGAACAGATGACATATCATCACCTCCCAAGTTCCCTTCCAATGTGACTCATTTGAGAACAGACAAAACCAACATCTTCACTCATGTTGTGACTGGGGATGAGTTTAATTATAGACACATATTTCCAGGAAAATAAATGCACAAAGTTGCCACTGCAGCTTTGGTGTGGACTGAAAAGATCTATTAATGGGTTTTGCATCTGCTTCAAAAGTTATTTGTGAGAAGTGTTACATGAGAAAGACTAATATTAATTCTCAGATGTTGTTTTAATAAATAAATAAATAAAATCTTGGAATCATAGAATGGTTTGGGCTGGAAGGGACCTCTAAATGTCATGTGCAGTAAGCAGGGACATCTGCAACTAGATCAGGTTACTCAAAACCTCACCTTGAATTTCTCCAGGGATGGGAGGCAATCCCAAACTAAACAAAACATCACAGGGGATGAATGAGCCCTACTGCTATTAAACCAACATCAAACCTGTTCCTGACTTCAAAGGCTTAGATTAGACAAAGGCAGCAATGGTTCAAAGGGCCAAATACGAAACATGATTGCTGCTCAAAGACTTTTGGAGATGTGTGGTCAGGAATTAGTGTCTGCTCATGTTCCCCAGCCTCATTTTTGCTCTTAACAGCAATAAATAAAAACTAAAATCTCACTCTGGATAGCAAGGTGCTCCCTGGGGATTTCAAAGTAATTTATGGGATAATTAAGGCTATGGACAGACAGAGAATGAAGCTTGAGGCATAAAGCTGAAGCAAATTGCACTGTAGTACCTGTGTACAAAAGAGCAAGTTGTGCATCTGAATGCAGGCTCTTCATTGGAAGATAAGCTTTTAGATGTATGATAAAATGAGATTAGTCATGAGGTAAAGCAATTCTTTCTGAGGTATCCTAAGATTTCGTTAGGGAATGAATTATGCTTTCACAATTTTTAGCAATCAGGACAACTTCATTTTCAGAATGACCTATTTGAGCATCTGTAATCTCAGTCCCAAAATTTATGTCTTAAATTGTGTAGAAAAATAATGGAAGAGACCATCTGAATTTCCTTCTCTATAGTCAAAAGTAGGAAAAAAAAGGTTTTTTTCAGTAGGTAAAGCCATGAATATTGCATGCATTAAGCCAAATGCATGACCACAGGACTGATCTCTAAATTTATGCAAAATGAATAGAAAAAATGAACAGGTTTTAAGAAAGACAGTAGGACTCTACTCCATGACTCTACTGCATGCAGTTATAGTTACCTGTAACATAATACAGCCCAACTGACAAAGTGAATGCAAGCCAAACAGTCTCTTCAATATTTTGTCTGCACTATTTTGTTATATTTTCTCTTTTACTTCACCATTATCAGCATAAGCTTTGGTTTTCTTTAACAAAATTTTCACAGCTATTATTCCTTATTTCCATTCACTGTACACATTCTCCTGGAATTCTGCTATGTTTGTTTTTTCTCTAGCTGATTTCCCATTTGATTACACAGAGATTTTCATTGTTCAGAAATGAATAGTATGGCTATGGTTCAGGAGGAAAACTGGGGCCAATATAAACTTAGGCACTTAGGGGGGAAAAAAAAAAAACATGGACTGAAAAAACAAGAGCTGGACTGAAAGGGATTTAAGTGAAATTTTAACTGTAGATTGACAAGAGTGATCTTTCTTTTTCAAGCCTGGATCAGTATTTGATGTGATAGTGGACTAAATAGTTATGAACTAAATAGTTCATAAGCTCTTTGCTCCTGTGGCTCTGATGTTTTTTGCAGGTACACCCACGTGTCTGTCCAAGCTGTTCCAGTCCCAGCATGGTCAACTTACTGTCAGCCTCACTGTGGAAAGTAGATATTCCCATTCCCTTATCTTACCATCCTCATGAGAGCTCAACACAGCAGGTATTATTAAGACACCATCAATGGGCATCCACATTGTACACCACCACACACACACACACACACACACACACACACACACAAAATAAGAAAGAAACTCTGCTGTTCTTCCCCTTGCCTCTCATACTATATAGTGTCACAGAAATTAGGTATCACTGAATAGAAGTTCTGCTTCCTTTACAAATCAAAACCCCAAGATATAATTAAGTTTTGGACACCCAAGACTAACTAACAATTAAAAACCCGAGAGAAGAGACATAACCAAAAACCAGACTAACTGCCTGGAAGAAACCCATAATGAGTATGATATGAGGAAGCTCAGCAGAAAAAAAAAGGAAATGCTTCTGAAGGCTTCAGATTAAAGCACAATCAACATGCTAAAGAAATTCACAAACCCTGAACAGATTTTCAAGTGGCTTCATCTAAATACTAAGAAAAGCAGACTATCTGGCAAATAATGAAAACACAGTGGACTCCCTCAGAGCAAAATAATTTAACCATTTCTTGGTCTTGAATGTCCTGTGCACTATCAGGCATCTCCCACAACCAGCTGTATCATCAAGAATCATGAGAGTCTTTCTTGAATTCTTGCTGATCTCATGAGACATTATAACACTGAACACTATTAGCAATATGGTTTTAATTCTTTCCCACCCACCACAAAATGAAAATCATTGACAGGCAAGCACATTTAGCCAAACAATCTTCTCTGCAAAATACTTGAAATAGTGACATATTGCTTAGAGAAAACAAAACTCGATTTTAGTGCTGCACTTGAAAATCAAAATTACACACAGAAACACAAATATACAGAAACAGTCTTGTAGAGAATGCATTTTGACTGAAAGACAAACTAAAGCTAGAGGAACCTTTTGGAAAAGAATCAGAAAGTAAATTTCTGATTAGAAAAAAATAGCAAAACTCACACCAAAACAAACCACTAAATTTCATAGTGTCCCTCCTACAGCCATGAATGAACCTTGATCCAGCTGCCAAAGAATCCCTAAAACAATAAAGAAATTTCTATGGCAACTTTGAATGATCACTCAGGAAGTAAGGAGGCCTGAGAAAATTCATTAATATTCATGTTCAATGTTAATCCTTCATGTTATTTGGGACTAAATCCAGGTCCTAATATTACATGTGTAGAGTTTCCTCCTTGCTCCTTATCTGACCACCATGGAACTTTTAAGAGATGTGCTGTACAAGTAATAGGGATCCTGGAGTTAACATATGCAGGCAAGAATCAAGCATGATGTCCCAATGTGTTTCAACAAGCTATTTATCTTCTAAGCAGTGTTCTCAGATTTCATGCAGCTTTTGGATGCATTAACCTCTAAAGCACAACAATCAAATGATCTCTGTACCTTTCTTGGATCAAAGGTATAGTTGGATTATGAAAGAGATCAAGATAACCTCTGGGGTATAAAGAGGAAAATGGTGTATTTTATCATGAATAAAATTAATTAAATCCAAAATATTTCTGTTTAATGAACTGGTACTAGATAGAATAGTAGAATGGTGATGTAAATCCAGAGTTTAGACAATCCCTATGAGTTACTTGAAGATATGAAACGTAATTTGTAAAGTCTAGTCATGCTTGAGAGTTTCAGTTTATGGTTGGTACACACTTGCTTCTTTAAAGAAGTTACTGAAAATACAGTGCCTTATTTTTTCCTAGTAGCAAATGTATCCCTCATGACAAAGTCCTGATTCATTTCCCTACAGCTGCACTGTTTAGCATTGCTTATACAGTACATTGTTCTGAGACACTGTTATTACCTCACAGTACAATGGCCTGTTATAATCACACAATGAGGCCACTTTTATTCATTTACAATTCAAGCACTGTGCACCTAAGTGCTTTTCACAGGACTACTTTCCCATGATCCTTTCACAATTTTAATGAATTCTGCCAACAAAGATGCACAGCCAAAACATTTCTGATAAAAAAACACCACCACTCAGTCTTTCTACATTACAGAAGAAAATAAAAATGCTATTAAAATTACTATGCCAGGGGAAAATGCACTGGTTAATATAGGCAAAGTGACAAGAAGTTCTGCTACACCCAAACAAGTGGCAACAACAGCTACTGTGGGTTATGGCAGATAACATGATTGTCTGAGGAGACAAGAATGCAGAATAGAGAGAGGTACTATCTTTCACCATCCAATGATATGTGTGCACATACCATGCTATAATAATCACATACCATGCTATAATAATTTTAAAACTCATAGAGCAGGTTAATTGGCAATATTCTTCATAGATGACTTATTAAAGCTATTTTTTTTTTGGGGGGGGGGGTGTCCCCTTGCAAGTGGGAATTTTTGCTGTATAGCATTAATCACCATTTACTTTGACCCTAACTATCAGTTAGAATCACAGTTATTGGCAAAGAAAAAATAAACAGAATGCCAAAGTTCATGAATAAAAATATGCAATATTGAAATAAAATACATTTTTTTAAATATTACTGAAAAAATACATTACTAATACTAGTTGTGTTTCAGGTATTACATTAGATTTGTTCCCTGTATTGATGCTTAGCTTTGACACCACTGGTTTCATTTCACTCCAACATTTGGAAAAAATTGGTCAATATTAAGAGGTAGGCTGGACATTTTCAATGGGATCTTAAAGTTAGGCACTGAAGTACCCAACCACCATTCTGGGGATCTACAAGTGAAGCAGAACTCTGTGACTTCCCATCAATTCCCATCAAGACAGTATCTCCCAGGAGAGCTAATATGCTGCACCATAATTTTATGAAGCTCATTGGGAAAACAGGAGCATACTGTATAACCCCAACTACACTTAGCAGTTGCATAATAGAAAAAAACAAAATACCTGTAAAAAAATAATACAGGCTAGTTTGTTCCTTATGGGACTATCTGCAGATTACTATATGAGGCCAATATAAAGATGTCCAAAAAAATATTAATATTTATTCATTTTGAATATTGAAGTCAATCAACATAAAAATTCTCTGACAATGTGGCAGAAAATATGCATAGAAATACAGTGTAGGAGAATCTTTGTTAAAGATCTCAGTGACTAACTCCATTTACCACTGTGCATCTTAATCTCTTACTAAATTAAGGCTAGAAAGTCAAAATAGCAGTCATTCATAGAATTCATTTGTTCATTTATACAATTTATGTCTACAAGAGGTTACCAGAACATGGAGTTTGACCCTCATTACATAAAAAGCTATGATAGTCTGCTAAGGAACACCAATTATGTGTATTTAATTTAAAAATATATTCTAGAAAGTCATCCAATCTTGATGCTTTGCACAGAAGTATATGAATGTCATACATCTAAATGACAGAACAACTGCTCACTATATTAAAAGACTTAAAATATGATATAGAGAAAGAAATGGTTCATTGCTGCTGTTTCAATTATTCAGCACTGTGTGTACATTTCCATCTTAAATCTAGATTTTGGCATGCTATGTCAAATGTTTAGTAATATTGACAAGCCACTGTCAAAACAGCAGCCTCAGTAAGATGATGGAGCAGGTACTTAGAACAGAAAAGAACAACCCAGGGAATAATATACATATGCACAGAAACTGCTGTCTCCACCAAAATCACATTAAAAACCTTCAGGAAATTTCTGGCTTTCAAATTCATGGAAATTCTAAAAGTACAGTGGAAAATGGTGGGAAAGCAGAACGTTTGCATCCCATTCTCTAATAATATTTTAAATTGTTATTATCCCAATGTGCCTGACAATTACACTGCAGTTTTCAATTCTCAGAAGATTTTTCTTCCAAGATAACATTCTTCTTCCCTGTTCTCCATTTGTTAACAACGTGTACTCTAAGTGATTGCAAGTTAATTTATCAAGAGAACTGTATATAGTTCATGATACAAATATGTGATATTTAAAGGTGTTCTGTTAGTGAACCACTGACATCTTTAAACCCTTATGATGTGGTGAGCTTGGAAGCTTCATCTTCCAAAACTCCACAGTCACTAAAAGAAAAAAAAAAAAAGAAACATTTCAGAGGATTCCTATTGTCCTCTAACAACAACAATGCCCAGGTTCTGTTAGCTATGCAGAGCAGGCATTTTACACCTTTCATTACTGAATTCTTTCTTCTCCAATATTTCTACTTTAAAAAGACTTTCAATGAACCAGAATTTCAGACTAAGGGAAACATAAAGCAATACGGGCCATATAACACGCACATTATTGCAAAATGAGCAAAACATAAATCCAATATTCCATCCTTCATGGGAGTCTATGCATTGTTCACTTGGCAATAAAGTGTATAAATTACACTTTGATTTTCTTGTTTCACTTCTCTTTACCATGCCTGGTGTGCTGATGCGTTGAGAGAATTTGCCTTTTTGAGGTTTCACTGACAGCATTACAGAACCATTTTCTCTGAAGCACCCTTTTGAAACATGTTTTTTGAAACCCTTTTAATACTATACCAATTTTGCTATCACTGCAAAAAAATATTACTTGCCTGAGGGTTTTTCTTTTTCTTTCAGTTATGTTGCCAGGGGGCTGATTGTTTCTGATTGCTAAAGTCAAAGCTCCCTGAAAATGGACTATTCAAGCTGAAGAGTATTTCACATAAACATGGCAGGTTTTCCAATCTTTCCACCTTAGTTATCTATATTATTTTGTAACACAGTTACTAGGAAACAGAATTTATAAAATCGTTAGAGCTGGCTGCATTAACCACCTGGGCAGAAAAATAATTCTAGTGCTTGAGATTCTGGGATGTCAACTGTAGAATAAACCATTTGACCACTTTGAGAAGAGTGAAGTGTAAATGAAAAAAATGGATATTTGAAACAAATGGATATATAGGTGACATACATAGGTCTAAAAGCTGATGTAACATTTTAAAATGACTTATGTGAGAAATTTCTGCAAAGTTTTCTTGTTTTCACCACACAACTGGAATGAAATATTCCAAGATAAACTTGATGGGTAGACTATTAGAAATCCTTTGTGCATTTACAACATAAAATTATATCCATTAAGCATCATAATATCCACTACATCATCTATGTAATTTTCCTCTCTGTGAAAAAATGTTCCTACATTGTATTAGCTATTGTTTCAACTCCTCAGGCAAGAAGGTTTCATCCATTTTCATTCAACCTGAATGTGCACATACCATGCTCCCTGAAATGTGCATATTTGGTATAATATGAAGAGGTATCTGACACTAAGACTGCGTTACTGATCTGAGTCAACTCAAGAGTGTAAGGATGATAAGTATGTCACTGACTTTCAATTATACTTACACTTTCTTTTACCATAACCCATCAATGTTTCCTTGCTCTTTTTTTTTTTTTTATTTTATGTTTTTATTTAGTAGTTCTGAATCATTTGTTTGACCTTACAAAAATGTAGGGACTTTCAAAGAGAAGAGCTGGCTGTTATCTGTTAGCAACTGATATATTTAATAAATTATTCCCTGTATTTAAAGGGTAATGATGTTCCTGGACTAGGAATGCAGTATGGGCTGCATTATGTAAGTCTGGAAAAGGAAGGGGTAAAGGCAACCTCTTCCTTTACCAGCACTGAAACAGTGCTGCTGCCAACTCTTGAGACTGCCCCAGCAAACTAATATAAAATTCCTTGTGGAGACATTCATCCAAGTGTGGGTTAAAATCTGAAAACCAGGGTGCAAAAAGGTGCAGTCAGCCCCTCTTTCCTAACCAAGAGTTACTCGAGGTGTGTTGATATTGACAAATGCATGTGTAGCCTGTTCTTATAAACCTTCAATGCTGGAGATGGCACACATTCCTCATACAATCTTTTCCACAGCTTCACTATTCCCAGTATTGAGAAGTCTAACCCCATTCAGCACTGCTGTGATTGTTCCATTCTTCCTTGTGATGGGTTTTCACATACAAGCAAAGATATCAAATGTCTGTATGTCCCTCCTTCCAACTAAACAACTCAAATCTTTAAGTTCTTTTATGCCAGGGAACTCTCATCATTTTCCCAGCAGGTTCCGGGAGGTTCTCCTTCCCCTTTACTCTGCCCTTGTGAGACTACACCTGGAATACTATATCCAGTTCTGGGCTCCCAAGCTTAAGAGAGACAGGTACCTACTTAAAGAGTCCATCAGAGAGCTATGAGGATGATTAAGGGACTTGAGCATCTCCCCTGTGAAGAAAGACTGAGGGAAATGGGGCTGTTTAATCTTGAGAAGACTGAAAGGGGACCTTATTAATGTCTACCAGTAGCTGAATATGAGTGGCAAATAGAAGGAGCCAAACTCTTCTCTGTATTGCCCAGCAACAGGACAAAAACAATGGGTATAAACTGGAGCACAGAAGGTTCCATCTCAACATGAGGATGAGCTTCTTTACTGTGAGGGTGACAGAGCACTGGAACAGGCTGCCCAGAGAGGTTGTGGAGTCTCCTTCTTTTAAAACCCATCTGGATGTGTTCCTGTGTGACACGCCCTAGGTGATCCTGCTTTTGGAAGAGGGATTGGACTCGATCTCTAGAGGTCCCTTCAAACCCCTAACATTCTAGGATTCTATGTTTTTATTGCTGGATCCTCTCTTCAAAAGAAATATATTCAAAAAATGTTTACTATACTTAAAAAACTGTAATATATCATTTCTGATAGGAAAGACTGAAGTGTTTACAAGCTCTGTGATAGAATGTTTAACTGCACAGCAAAAACTCCAAAGTAAAATACCCTGAGAAATGTTCATAAACACTAACCTAGCAGCAATGGGTGTCAGCCTCATTCAGCAAGATATCTTAGTCATTTCACAGTTGAAGTAAAACTGATTAATCATGCATTGAACTAGAGGGAAAGAAACAGAAAGAATCACGTAAAAGACACAATAAAGTAGACAAGACTGGAGGAAGACTTTTGAGTTGAGTTGCATTCATGGGGGGAGGGAAGTGATGGAGGGAGAAACATGAGCTAGCAAAAGAACATCAGGTAACATAAAAAGTGGAAAGTAACATAGTTGAAGAAATGCACTCAGAAGCTTGAAGAAAGAGTTATTGAAACATCTGTGACTAGTACAATTCTTAAAAAGTAAAATAATAATATACTAAATAAAAATATCATTAAAAAACTCCAAAGACAGACAGCATAAACGTGCAGATCAGATAGAAAAAGAGGAAGAATATGGCAGAAACAATGAGGTTTCACAGACTCCCTTTCAGGAATTTGGCCGCAGGAATCAATAAGTACAAACCATATTTCATCCTCTTCTACTTCAAAACAAGAGGTGCTGGAAGGGATAATGTTTTCACATGCAGCATTTTTCTCTCTCTTTTCTACTATTATACGGAGCCTGACCCAGCCCAGTTTCATGTTAGTCTTTGTGGTCAAAGCCTTAAGACCAGTTACATAATCTCTCCCAAACATGCATGATTTATTAGTGAGCATAAATCAAAAATTCAAGATTTTCAAATCTATTTAGATAAACAGAGGCTAGGGAGTTATCACATATTAACTGTGTACATTTATGTGATGTATGATCACCAGCTCAGTATGCATTTTTCATGTCACAGAATCATCTTGAGCTTGATGAGGGATGTTCATACTGGAACTAGTCTGTGCACCACATTGGTATCAGGCTAGTGTAAATTAATAACAGTTCTGCATGCTTTATTTTAAACAGAGAAAAACACAGATATGCAAATTAATAAATGGTGATTACCTCAGAGCAGTAGGCTTCCCATTTCTGTGAGTACATGTAACCTGCCTGGTTTGGTACCCAATCTGTATGTCCCAATATTTGTTCTCCTGTCTATTCTGTCTATTTCGATTCCTCTTCTTCTTAATTAACTCACGAGCCTCAGGATCCCGAACTGCCTTTTCTCTGTCCTTTTCCTTGTCTTTGTTCTTCCCTCGTTTCCTCGCTTGCCTTATTTGCCTCGAATGGGGCACTGAGCATGTGCTCCAGGGTCCCACATTTAGGCTATACAGGCTTTCTTCAGCAGCACACGGGCTAGACTGACAGATCTGAAACTCAGTGAGGTTAGGACAAGCAGACCCACCAAACTGAGATGGAGCCACAACGTGCCGAGTTCGATGCTGAAGCCCATTGCCACAGGTCTTGGAGCACTCTGACCAGGGGGTGAACTCGGCCACGATGCAGTCCTGCCGGCACGGGATGAGACACGCCTGCTCCTGGCGAGGCTTCGGCTCAAAGTACTCACAGATGACATCCTCGGCTGGCACCCCATTGGACTTCTGGATACAGGTGATTTCCCTTGTCTGAATTCCTTCCTCCCCTCTGATGCACTCCAGGGGTTTCTCGTGATTCCGGGAGAGGACGGGTCGGCACTGGTTCCAGCTGCCAATCTGCCAGTCGTACAGCTCCTTGTGCCAGTCACAGACCCGAAAACAGCTCTGCTGGTTGTCCGGCCGCTCTGCCTGCTTGCAGTTTGTCGGCAGCGTGGTCCAGCCCTCCACATGAGCACACCACACTGCTCGTGTCTGGATGCCACCCGGACCACAGTCATCTCCCATGCATCTCCCCCAGGGGCCTGGAAAAACAAGAGAATATGCTAACATCACACACTTCATTGTTTTTCTGGAATGGTACAAAAACAAGCTCACAGCACCGGTTTTGCATTTCATACATCTCTAGGAATTTAATTCTCGGAGAATCTGAAATTTGGAAAACACAAAACACATATGGGATTATTCTTCATCTCCAATTTTTACAGTTACAGATACATCTCACTTTTTGTCCTAGACAAACTGAACTTCAAGAACATATACACATATACAGTCACATTAGAGCTTGAAGAACTGAGCAACCACAAAGTCATCATGTAGTTTAGACTAGCCAAAAGGAGCTGAACTCCTCCTCTCCAAGGCATGAATCTAACCTCTCTCACCTGCATGAATACCCTTTCCTGGACTGTTTTGGTTTCTGCTTCACATTTCCACTGCACAACTCTTTATACTCTCTTGACAATTATTATTCCATTCTCTTCCTTCCATATTGTGTTAAATAATGAGTGCGACACATTACATTTTGAAAAGCAGAGGGAATTTCAGGTAGGTCACTTCTATTTTTTTCCTTTATTATAACTAAAATAAAATTTAGAAGCAGTTGAGTGTTTGTTTCACACAATCTGTGAGAAGATTATATGGAATAAATTCATGAAGACAGAGACAGCTCTCCAAAGAACATGTAACTCTCCCAAGAGCAGAAGTTATTAGGTTTTTTTAACTCTCTAAGGTCTATGTTAAATACTCAACATTTTGTTGTAATTACTGTCAACAAAACCAATTAAAAAATCTATCCTTGAAAGCTAATACAGCTGCTTTTCCTGTTATTAAAAACTGTAATCACCTGGTTCAACTCACAAAATCCACAAATCAGAAGGTAAATAACCTGTATTTTTTCAGGTTTAAGACACACCATACATTGACTTATTGTGAAAGATGAAAGGAACAATCAGTTCAGAAAAAAACCTGCAACCAAAAGCCAAACCACTTCCCAGAGAAAAGGCTGCACACAGAAAATAATTTCACTGACTATGGAGTGCTCAAGTTCCATGAAGAAATTTGGAACAGGACACTCAATCAGGATTTATCTGAATTACCTCATTAAGAAGACTATTTGTGAGTGTTGTAAGAGATGCTGGGCTGATCCTCTGTTATTGCCAAAGCACATTAATAGAATAATTCTGGTACTGCATATGAGTAAGTTAATTGAACTATGGCAGGCATGAGTTATATACAATACTTCCTTATTACATGACTGTAAGAAATATCAAGTCATTTCTTATTATAGATTCCCCTAAGCTTTAAAGCTCTCTGACTTGAACAGACATTGCAGATGTTCATCTGACACTAACTCCAGTAGCAGTTTGGGCATGGGCTGATAGTCTGTACACTTAGCCTCTGCTCCTCATCACTTCTTTTTAAATGGACACTGTGGCTGAACTGTTTGTAGTTCTAAAATCCAAAGCATTAATACTCTAGAGCAATGCCAGCTGGCAGAGATTGATTCAGTCCATAGACACTCCTCTGTATTTTTTGCAGATTAAGTTTGAATTAGGGTTTCCAAGGTTTAGCTAGCTATCAAAAAAGTATAGTAAATACATTTTAGTTTCCACTTCAGAAGATTATCCTACTTTATATCTAACAAGCCTTCCACAAACGACATAACCATTGTTGTATTTAATTCAGGTATATTTACACTGAGTTGAGATATACAATTTCCCTAGAACATTACTTTAAACACTTGTCAACTTTAAAAATAATAAAGGCTGCAGAAAACCTTGTACTAAAGCAGAGATACTACAAAAATAATTTTAAGCTAAGTGGTTCATTTGGCAAACTACAAATGTCCATCTTATTATATCACTGCACCTAGTGTTCACTATGTGTGTTCAATGAATAAAGCCCTCTTTTTAAAGATAGGTCTTTACTATACTCCAGAAGAACAGTTTGCCCATTTGGAATGGTATCAAATTTCCAATCATCAGTTATCCAAGAGATTACATTGTACCTAAAAATTGTGTTTCACGTCTAAGTATCTTCAAACGGATTCAATGACATGATTATGCTAGTGCAAATAATAAGAATCTCAGCCTTAATACATTAACTACTGCCTTTGGCAATGTAAATATGAAAAAAAAAATAAATCCTATGTGAGTATGATAATTGACCAAAATAATCTCTTTCATTAGATTACAAGAATGTTGCATTTAGAACTGGATTCAAAGTAAAGATGAGGTGCACAAATAGGCTTACATTTTAAACTGCATTATTTTACTTTTGCTGTGAAGTAATATGAAATTTTAAGAAAGCATTGACAATGAGTACCAACAATCCACATTTGCATAAACCTTTGTGAAAACTACTGCTTAGCAGCTCTAAGTTTATATAGGTTTACACAGAGGTATTAGTGATGTGTTTGATCCTCCCCCTTATTCAGCTTATTTTTAAGTTTAAATACAAAATAATCTGTATAGAGTACAAGGGTACAAGTACACCAAGAGCTTAAACTTTCACTCTATTGCACGCTTCTTTGTATGATTATGACAGGGCCTTATAGCAAGCCACAGCTTTGGGGCAGAGACCTGTTTTGTATCTGTTTAGTGAGTTTCCTCAAAAGAGTAAAGGGCTTTTACATTTGACCAAACCAAATTTCATTTGTGTAGAAACTTAAAACTAGCAGAGATGGAAAGTGTTAAAGAAAAAAAAAATGCTGAAAGCAAAAGCAAGAAACACAGTTACATACAATTCTTCCCCTGCCCCATGAGCCACCTTGGTGACTGCCTCTCTCTCTCATGCTTTCTAAGTGTCAGCAAACTCTGTCTCATGATCTCTTGCCTCTAGAAATCCTTCTCCTCTTGCAATCTGACCACCTTCTTTTTTTTGTTGTTGGGAGTTGTTAGTGAAGTCTTACTGAGTTTAAAATGTCATTTGTAATTCTTTGTCTCCTAAAGAGATTACTCATGTATCTTGTAAAATATAATACTAAGATTCCCTAAGCTTCTGAAGGATTAACATTTATTTTTTTTTTAGAGAGCAGGAAAGTGAATTAACCATTACCGCAAATTTATTCTTAAATTTCATGGAATGATCACAATGGAGTAAAAAAAAATAAAGACAAAACCACCACTAAAGCACCAACAGCTGTGTAACTGACTGAGAACAAATTAAGCTATCATAGCATATTAATATTTTATACATTAATATTATTTTGGGTATTAGTATTGTCACTATTTGAAGAAGAAAAAACTTAGCTTGAACTTTGATCCAGGGCAGATTAGGTTATGTGAAAATCCCTTGAGCTCTTCAAATTCAAATAAATTCAAAATAGAAAAAAAAAAAATTGTCAATAAAAGCCAAAACACAAAAGTCAAATCGTGTCTTAGAGCATTGAGCAAAACATTATTCCCATTTTTTATCAAATGAGAGTTGCACCACAGATATAATCTAAATTTTTAATTACTTTCAGGGAGAACTGGTTTTGAACCATTTTGTGTTACTGGTCTAGTGCGTTTAAGTAGCATTAACAGTTTAATGCCAGAGATTGAGACTCAGACTGCACAAGACAGTGAGCAGCTTAGTTTTCGGTATTTTGAGAGGATTGTATTTAACGAGTCTGTTGAGAGACTGATTAGCAGAAATCTACTTTTTCTAAGTTCAGAAACAAGCTAACCCAGTATCAGACACCTCCAATTTCTTTGTATTACGAGAAGGTTTTGATGAGGGCCATGGAGGTTAACTGGGTGATACACCAGTATTAAAGACACAGTTCAAGCCTAAGCAGTAAATCTGGATAGAGGTCAAAAAGACACAGATCAAGAAGCCTTTTAAGGACTCAGGAGATGACAGTGAATGCAAAGTGCAGCTCCTCATAGCAGAGCTGGTCAAGAAGCAGGATGAACAGCAGACCAGCAAGAGTGTAACGGCCTCAGAGCTGCCACCTAAAACACTTGCAGATCCATTTGGCTGAATGAAAATACGATAAGCACGTCTGTATCTTGTTACACTATGCCTATAATATCTATATGTGCTTTACACAATTATGGTGGCAAAGGAAAAACAACAGCTGCCACAACGGGGAATTATTATCATAGAGAGTAGCTAAGTGTGAGTTTAAACAGGAAACAGTCTTACTGGTACAGACACATTGCCTGCTACACTGGGAAGAAGTAACATAGAAAAATGCCAGAATTCTAGAAAGATTATTGATGGCTTTTTTTTTTCTTCTTAATATAGAATCTGGGATGCTGTCAACATGACAAGCTGGACACACTTGGAGAGACAGATTCTATAATTTATGCCATAGGGAGCGCCAAGACAGTAGAAAAACCCTGACAGACAAAACTTTTATTTTTGCCTCTTTCACACACGTGGCAGGACTCCCTGGGTGCTGTATGACTTGCCACCTGCTCTGTTTGTCAGCAAACTCTCCCCCCTCCAGGAGCACTATGGATCACCTTGACTGTCTATTTAATGCTTTTGTCTCTCTTGGATCTGCTTTCAGAGGTTGAAAAGTACACACAAGACAGTGTCTGCATCAAAGAAAATGTATTCAGGATGTGGAAGAGATAAAAAAATGAAAGTATTCTCAATGTAATAAAACATAACACCCGTGATTCACAGGAATATAATGGAGAATCAAATATGCCTACAAATTATGACTGCTAGTCAATTTATTTCCTGGTAGTAAAAGAGACAGTGTAGGCCACAGTGCAGTTCAAATCATTTCAGAATCTGAAGAAAAAGTTGTTTGCATTCCTCAAAATAACAAGAAAATACAAAAATTAACATTAAAAACAAGTGATGTAGATTAATCTAATTAAAATTTCACATAGTTTCCCCAACTTTCCATGGCACACTTTCAAACAATGGGATAAAGGCAAACTTGGAAATATACAAATATCAGTCACTTAGAAATCTTTCTAGCTGTACCCATAATTACTAAGGCATTTTGTAAGAGTAGGCTCTTTTCTTTTTTCCCCTATTGATATCAACTGGGAAAATACATTCACACATGTTCCTGATAATAATTACCATGAAAATTAATAGTATTATGCATCTGGTTTTAAATTTCTCTTAAAATTATGACTGTAACACACATGAAATAAACCCAAAAGTAACTGTACCAGTTTGAATTCTGATATCAACATCACAAAAAATAGAATACCTATTCAGTGCTTCCCTTACTGAGGAAAAGTGAGGGAAGTAAGTACAATTTTATTCCAGTAATTTATTCATATTCGAACCTCACAAATTACTGGAATAAAATTGTACTTCATTTCCTCTAGCAAGTATTTCTTTTGTATATTATAAAACAAGATTGTGTAGCTACATAAGCAAAATATTTGAATTTAACATGCTTTCCAGAGTTGATGCAGCAGCCTCCTGTACTGTAATTCATGGTAGATTAACACCACATTTCACTTAGTAGAGGGGCTTTTTGTCTGCTTTATGCTTTTTCTGCCTTAACTTTGTGACAATTATAATAGCTATCAATGCTTTATTTTCTTCATCTGTTATAAACATGAAGAGGGTAAAAAGTAACTTTTTTTAAAATACAAAAAAACCCAAACCAACCTTAAAAAAAAAAAAACAATATAAAGAAGAAAAAAAAAAGTGTAGAAAACACAACCACCTCCTTATATTTGTCACTATTTCATATTTTGTTGTTGTTGTTCTGGTTGTGCAGATTGCATTTCCTTAATAAACCACATCAGAGCTCACACTTTTCATACCACATTTCTTGCCAAAGTAATTTGAACGTGCACCAGCTTAACACCCTGAAAATCATTATCTACACTGAAGCCACTGAGAGCCTGCAGGAGTGGTGCAGCACAATTATCTAAAGTATACACTAGCACATACACCAACATGAAAGGCTGACACCTTACAGTGCAGGACTATCTGGATTTATGTTGTTGCCACACATGTAATGAAATCCTTTCCTTGAGGCTGACTATAAGCCTAAACTAATTCTCAAAACATTGTTTTTAAACAGTTCTTCCAAACATAATTTTTTAGCATGAGTTCCTCTAACCCTTCTGCCTTTACATAGTGTAGCAGTAGCAGACAAAAGGAATATGGAATGAATACACCAAAGGAATACTTAATTGAAGCAACACGCTTTAAAGAGAAATGGAGCTTCTATGTTCTACAAAGTGATTACATTGCTTTGAGCCTCTAGTCATGCTGTAATAAATACTTCTGATATTGTAAGATACTGAATACAGTTTCTTCTAGCCCACAGTCTGTTTATACATAAAGCTCATTCATGAACATTTCTTAGTTTCATTAGAGGTGGCTCTAAACCAGATTAACATATTTCTCACACTCCTTATGTTCTATCTCTAGTTACACTGCTGGCTGAAAAAAACCAGATAATGCTCTTCTGACAAAATGATGATTCCCTTACATAGAAAACAATCTTGCAGGCTCTGTAAGTTGGATGACAGGTTTTATTAACCTGTGCTTGTGTCCCAGAAGTTTGCTTTGTTTTTTCCTTATTACAAACAGTTGAAACCTGCTCTGCATCTCCTGCATGAGACAGGAGTCAGACTGAGTCAGACCAAAGACCTAACTACCCCAACTACAGCAACAAAGAACAGAGGCTTGAAGAAAGTATAGAAATATGAGCATATATTTACACTGATGGTACCCTTTCAGCTTCCCACCTTTTCACAGCATCACAGAATGGTAGGGATTGGAAGGACCTCTGGAAATTATTTAGCCCAACAACCCTGCCAAAGAAGTTTTACCTAGAGCAGGTTGCACAGGAACCTGTCCAGGTGGGTTTTGAAAGTCTCATAAATAAAAACTCCATAAGCATGGCAAGAACCTATTTTTTCTTATTCTGTGGGCAAGGAAAAACAGAACAAAAACCAGTCCCATGAGAGCAGAGGCAATTCCAAGTGAATCAGTAAAGTCAATAGTTACTTCCAATATTATACAGACTGTACTCATGAGTAAAGACCTATAATTATATAAGCAACAATAACATCACCACATATTTTTCTGCATCCATGTATATTTTTACAGCTCTGCATCAGAATTTTATTTTAATGGATAGATTATTGAGAAAACCAATTCAGGATCCACTGCTTATTAAAGAGAAGGATCTGATTTGTATAGATTAAGATGAGGCTTTCCCTTTGCTTTTGAACCAAGCTTTACTGTTTTCTTTATGTTGACATTTTGCTTTCAATTTACTCACAAATCATAAATCAAATTTGAACTGAAACACTACTAAAAGAACACCTCACTCAACATGAAAATCCCATTGCTGGTATGTTTCTCAGTGACTATACCTGGAAAGGCATATTTTTGCACTATTTCAACCATCTGAGGCTTGACCTTCACTTTTCATCAGAGTGAACCTCAATTAGATGAACTGAAGAAATACCAGTAGCCCTTGCCATGACACTTGGGCATCAGCATGCATTGCAGCACCCATTTCTGGGTACTAATACCAGAGTTTATATCTGTGTGGAGTCTCATGCAATAGGAATCAACCATATTGAACAGCTTACAGGGACTTTCAATCAGATCACTTACACTTCTATCATTAATAACTTTGCAGCTCAGTGTAAGCATGATTTTCTCCAGCACATGCAGGCTGATATATTAAAAAGAGAAAACAAAAGATTTCTGTTTCAACTAGCATCAAGAACAAGGGAATGCTTTTCTTTTTTCTGCCTCTGACTCATTTTCTGCCCTTGTCTTTCTTTCCCTTGCTCATCACAGCTTCCTGCTGTGGTGCTGATGGCCAGAAGTGCCAGTTGCAAGCCTGCTGCAACCACAGGGTACATCTGTCAACGTAGCCCATCGAGCTTGTGCCAGCCCAGCACTTTGTAATCTCAGCCTCTGCTTACATTAGCCAAGGGCAAACAAGTCAAATACCTTCGCTGAGATATGAAGAAATTCATTGCTACAGCTTTTCAGAAACTGTCTACAGCTTCTCTACTAGATTACTCGAACCAAACATGAAAAATTCAATGCAGGATCTTTGTGCACTGATTTTTTTTAAAGGGTCAGACTTTCTGCAACATAGCCTGACATCGGATAAAGTATTGGGAAATTGGTTAATAAAACCACTTTAGTTGCATGAAGTGACAAAGAGATTTAGGTTGTACTTCAGCCCTTCTGCTTTCCTGCAGGATGGTCTACACTATTTGCAGTCTTCTTGCAATTCAGCTTATTCTGTGTAAGGCAGGGACAATATGAATTTTTAAAGGCCATTGAGATATATTGATGAAAAAAGGTGTGCAAGTAGTAAATAGCAGTAGGAATACATGCGCTGTCATTTTCTCTCTGGAAGTACACAGTTTACTCAATATCTTTCCCTTCAGCTTTGCCCTAAATCACAGTTGCATTGAAAGATGTGCTTTAATTAAAAAAAAAAATATATTAAAAAAAAAGCAAAAAGCCCAGCCAATAAACTGCTGCTTTTTCTTGCTCTTGACAGAAATCTTATTCATAGAACACATCTGTGTTCTTCTCATCTGTGTCTTTCCTCTGCATCTTTGGCCACAGATAGCTAATATAGGTATTTAGGAATAAAATAAGAAGTTCTCATATCTGTAGCCTTTGGACTTGATTGCCACTAATGGAATAAAATAGGAGACCTACTTAATGAATAACATTAGATAATGTTCTACACTTGTCATCATTTTGTTTTTCTTTTACTTCACTGGAGCAAAGAAAGTTTAATAAAACTGCATCTTCTAAGTATAGATCACATAAAGGGTCGAATTTTTATATTTATTTTTACTTACATTTAAATATTTCAATATTTAAATTGTCTATGTGTTGGACTGAAATAACAATCCAGTCATAAACCTTTTGAAGTGCGTATCTTGCTGAGATACATTCTCCCAAGCATATCTTCTGTTCATTTATTATTCATCATAATCTGTAGTTTGTTGAATTCCTGTGAAATCTATTTTCCATTTTTAAATGGCAAATTTCCCCTACAATTGTCGTGCTTTTGTTATAAAATTAGAGTGTTTAAAAATATGGGACAGAAAGCCAAAGCCAACTAAGCCATGTGGATGTACTCAAAGCATCAGTGCCACTGTATATCAGACAAGGATAGATCAGTATTAGTTTAGAAGAACTCTTGTGCTGTTGGAAATATATCTAACAAACTATTCTGTGTAAATATTTTTTTCCAATTTACTTTAGAAATAAATTATAACTTCTATGAAATATTATTGTAGGCAGTCATTTCAATATCTCAGACTCTGGCTTTTGAACAGAACTCCCCAGTAATCACAGCAGGGAATTCTGCTTAAAAATACATGATCTGTTATATCTCACAGATCTATTACAAGCACTCATGATGTCCACTTAAAAATGAAATGGATCACTATTGCAAAAATTTAAAAGGAGGGCATCACCAGAGTATTCTCATACCAGAAATCTCCAAAACATTTCTTATAAGTCCTCTCAGCTGTCAGAGAAACACAGACAGGAGTTCAGTGACCAACCTCTGTCTAGTCTTCTGTTCTAGCACAAACCCCACTTACTTTTACATAATTAATGCTACCTTTGATTTCTAAAGTTACTTCACTGAGGTCATTTCATAGGAAGTAAAAGCAGAATATTTTAGTAGATGCTTCTAGGAAACACCACCTCTTGACAGAACCATCCATAAACAGTGGATAAAACTTTGGGGGTTTTTAGCATCACCTTAGACCTTCTGTAGATTTGGAAGGATTTACTTCACTGTTACATTGGCAAACTTAACAGTTAAAACAAGGTTTTAACAAGATTCAGAAGTATACATAGAGAAGACTTTACAATGCATTCTTTATGGATGACCACAAGTGTTAATTCTTGTTTAAGCTTCTTTGAACAATGTTTATTTATATACATACATTCATTCTTAAAATTCTTCCTCTCTACTTCAGATTATTAGATAAACATGAAGCTCATTTTCTACATGATGAAGGAACAGTTCATGTGCAAGCTTGATTTAAGAGAGAAAATCTATATATATAACCAGGGGCATGATCACTTAATGCCAGTCACACTAGCAGAAATTTTAGGACACTGTCTACTTATTAAGAAGCCAATGTAGCTGGAATTAGGAAAAATGTACTTGAAAAAAGTCTTTAGAGAGCACAGTTCATCAAAACTGCTGAAATGATGCTGTGATGTCAGGTCAATCAAATGTCTAGGTATCTAAATAGTCTACTTCATTTTTGCTAATGATGGATTAGACCTGAATGATATAATAATATTCAATTAAAAGCCATTCCAGAAAGCAACTGCACCTGTGTGAAGATCTACTGTACAGCCCAAGAAGGCTCATAAAGCTAAATTACAAATCTTAACCCTTTTAAAAGTCTGAGCTAACATTATACCATTTTGGAACAGCTCCTTTGTCTACATCACTTAGGAAATTAGAAATGTCATTCTCTATTTTACTTCACCTTCAGGTAAGAAGGTTAAGTCACTGACAAGGAAAATTTAACAGGTCAGATCTTTCAAAATCAATAATGAACTGTGTTGGAGATATCTTTGAGAAGGGATGATTTCAATTAAAAAAGCCCTCACCAGAGATAATAAGAAAGGTTAGTGCTGGACAAAGAAATACTTGCCCTCTTGCCAAATATGTGATGCAAAGATCCTTATCAACATGAATTATACTGAAAAAAAAAAAAAAAGAAAAATCTTCAAAAGGATCTGAAAAACAGAAAGGACATTTTGTTTCAAGGAGACTCTTTACAAATGAGTAAGAGTAACTCAAAAGTCTTTCCTAATATTTTTTAAATTTAATCAACATGAAAATATTCACTGGTCTCAGTAAGAAATACAGAAAAAAGTCTGTTATGGGAATTTCAGTGTCTCAAAGGATATTACAGTGACCTTATGACCAATGCTTATTTTTCTGGTGAACATGCAAGAGGCAATTACCCATCGAGGATACATTAGCAACCATAAAATCTCTCTCATTCTCTTCAGTTGCACTATGGAAGAATAGAATCACTGAATTTTCTAGATTGGAAAAGACCTTTAACATAATCTAGTCCAATCATTAACCTAACACTTGGATGACCTTGACTAAACCATGACACTCAGCACTATGTCTACATGCCTCTTAAGGACCTGTAGGGATGGGGACTCAACCAAGTTTCCTGGGCAACCCATTCCAGTGCCTCATGGCCCATTCAGTAAAAAAAATTCTTCCTCATATGCAACTTAAACTTCCCCTGGTACAACTTAAGACCATTTCTTCTTTTTCTATCACTTGTTACTTGGGAGAACAGAAATTTGACTCAGTTCCAGCATGGGAACCTCTTGCTCCCACTTTATATAAAATATAAATATTGTGGCTAAGAATAATTTGCCTTATATGTAAGTATAATAGCAACCTAATTATAAATCAAATACAGGAGCCTAAATTTGTCTTATATACTTTGATGTTATTAGAGAATCCTCAGTACCATTTCCCCCCTTCCCCTCTTTTTTTTTTTTTTTTTTTAATTCTTATTA
>JAOEGS010015771.1:118723-137659 GCA_025447755.1 Corythornis vintsioides | reverse complement strand
CAGGGGGGTTGGACTAGATGATCTTCTAGGTCCCTTCCAACCCCTAATATCTATGAATCTATGAATCTATGAACTTTTGGGAAGTGATTTGAGTTATGAAGGGGTCCCCTAGGTTATCCTAGGAAGTCCTCCCTATTGGCCTTGCAGAAACTCTGACCTCTGGAATGCTCTAGTCTTCTGTGAAAAGGAACATGTGAATATGTGCATACAGGGGAATATAGTTGAGGTTATGAGAAGAAAGGCAGATGAAAGAAACTGACTGGAATTCTTTCACAATCCTGCTCCAGAATAAAACCAAAGCAAACAAATGTGCAGCTGTGGCCCTTAGATTCAAACCTGCAACAAAAAGGCCTGATGAAATATACTTGAGTGGCTAAAATCTGTGTGCACACATTTCATTGGAAATTACCCAGATTGCATGTTTGTTGCTCTCTAGAGGAGCTAAGAATCTGCAGTAAGTTTTCCAGCAAGAGGAACATGCTTTTTTAGGGGAAAGGCATTTAAGTCAGTGTAACTGACCTTTTGCTACATAGCAAAACTGAATGTTTCATACTGTAAAGCTGAATAATATACCTGTTACTTCATTAGACTCAAAGGTATATATAATTTAAATTACTGTATGTAGAAAATAAATTAATCCACCTCTGTTAACATACTTGCTCTGTTTCAAAGTATTACAGTGATAACACAGTTTAGTGTTTGTGTAAAGTAGCAACAAATGAGAAAAGACAAAACATTGATTTTTCACACAAGACCAAACCATTTTGGATTCTTGATCACCCAAATGAAACATTACATCAAAATGTTGTGGCTTCATCATTATTTTCAGACAAATGCCTTCACTTTGTTTTGCAATGATTATAAGTGAACAGTTTCCTAAGGGCTGCTTCTTGAGTTTTAACAGTTTGAGTTGAGCCCTGCATAAAAAGGAATTGGGGGTGCTGATAGACGAGAGGCTGGACACGAGCAGCCAGTGTGTGCTTGCAGCTCAGAAGGCCAATGGCATCCTGGGCTGAATCAGGAGAAAGTTGACAGAAGATGGAGAGAGGTGGTTCTGCATCTCTACTCTGCTCTGGTCAGACCTCACTTGGGGTACTATGTCCAGCTCTGGAGCCCTCAGCATAGGAAGGACATGAAGGGCCATAAAGATGATCAGGGGGCTGGAACAGCTCTCCTACAAGGACAGGCTGAGGGAGCTGCGATGGTTCAGCCTGGAGAAGAGAAGGCTCTGGGGAGACCTTAGAGCCACCTTCAAGTACCTGAAGGGAGCTTATAAAATAACTGGTGAGAGCCTGTTTACAAAGGCCTGTAGTGAAAGGCCAAGTGGCAATGGTTTTAAATTAGAAAGGAATTGATTTAGATTAGAAATAAGAATTTTTTCCCCATGGGAGTGGTGGAGCACTGGAACAGGTTGCTCAGGGAGGTGGTTGAGACCCCATCCCTGGAGAGATTCAACATGGGGCTTGAGGAGGCTCTGAGCAACATGCTCTAGTTCAAGATGTCCATGTTCTCAGCAGGGGGTTGGACTAGATGAGCTCTAGATGTCCCTTTCAACCCAGACATGAAATAATGAAAACAGAATCATGATTCTATGATTCTATTTTCACCCACTTACTACTGCAAGAGACCTCCAAGGACGTCTCTTCCCGCAGTTACTCAGGATTGTTAAAAGTGCATGCTGACAGGGAACAGTGGCATTTTTCTGCTGAGTGTGGAGAAGTTTTGGCTCTCCTTTATGGTTCCCCCAACTTCCTGGGAGCCTGCTCTTGTATGGGAACTGAACTTCATAGACAGGATCAGAGTTTTTCTCATTTCCTGTATCAAGAAGCAACATGATACAAGCTTAAACAGGCACTGGTAGGTACAAATCATTTAAACAGATTAATGATACCTGTCACAAGATGTGAAATTATTTATCCTCTAAACACCCAAGCTTGGCAAGTCTCGGTTTTCTGAGTCACAGATTTAGATGTCTACAGTGTGCTTTTTGGCTCAGTGTGCTGCACAGAGATAGAAGGACATGCACTGTTTGAGCTGTTCAGTGTGCTTCAGCAGGATGGACTTGGATATAATGTTGCTTGGTGTGTTCTTATTATTTTGTTTTCTTCACCTCAAACAAAAGGAGATTAACCCATAAAACTTTTTGCACCTGAGTGTGACAGAGACGACTGAGTTTACTGATGCTAAGATTAATAGTTTTCTGGGGAGCAAGCAGGGATGGGAATGAGACAAGTTTTGGTGGAGACAGGCAAGAAATGCTATTGCTCCACAGAGCTGAACTGCTGAGGAAGCACAGGGGCACTGTACACTGAATTTTCCCTCATTAAAAGCTTCAGTAGCTATAAAGCAAAGTCCATAATTTGAATAAGCCCAATCTAGATTGCAGAAGAATCTGCCTTAAACAGCTCCACTAAGCAACGTGAGACTAAACTGATTTCTCTTTGGGAACCTTTTTCAGCCAGCATTGAATTTTATTCTTTGTGCTCTATTTATGCCTTTTAATCCAATTCACTGTATTCCGCATGCAGCATTTTAGAACTATAATATAAAATAATGTTTCTATAATTGCATTACTTTCTATTCTACTGGGCTTTCTTATACAGTCAAGTAAAATTGCATAACCATGATTTGATACCACATTTGCATACAGTTGTCGCCCTTAGGAAAGTAAGGAAATATTCAAATTAAGCTTATAGCACCTTAATCTGGAAAAAAAAAAAAAAAAAAAAAAAAAGTGTGCCAAACTGTGATTGATGAGTTGTTTTCCAGAGGGAGTGAAGGATAGCAGTTCAGGGGTTAAGCTAAAAAGGTTTCTGCTCTAGTAAGAAAGTTTGATACTAACTTGGTAACAGAAAAAAATACCTGAGTCTCATGTGAAATCTTGTCTAATTGCTTTTTCAGTACAAGGTATTTAACAAGTGAAAAAATACCCTTCCCAAGGAGAAAAAGCGACAAGATTCAGTATGGCCTTAAAATAGAGCAGAGGTGATGCTGATTGATGTGACATCACTCAGTGTCCTGTTTTTGACTTCATGGTGTGCTATTGTCATGTCCTGGCATGGGCTGGTCCACGTTCCCAGAAGAACCGATGCTAGTGCATAGCCAGTTGAGATGTCTTCCTAGCAGGCAACATTCTTCTTGGGAGGAGCCATGGTTATTAAAGCATCACAACTCAAAATCATCTCTATAAACAATCCTCTTTACCTGAGCTGCCTCATAACTCTTAACTAAGCAGATGCATCCTTGTAACTATACAACTCCAACTACAAAGGTAGATCAGCTGTTTGCTTTTTTTTTTGTAATTACTACTCCTATTGTTTGCCAATGTCCCTGATCCATTAGTAGTGACTTTGGATATAATTGGAGTGATGAGTGATTCACAGAAATGTGATGTGAGGAGAATGTAGGATATTTCAGCTTCCAAAAGAGATCTTGTTAGAGCATGGAGAGCAGACATGCAGAGTAGCTTGCTTATAACTTTGACACAGTGACATAGTAGGTACAGGGAGAAGTAGATGGTCATAGTGCTCTTTTGTGACTGTCTAAACTAGAGTCTGAATAAATGTGCTTGCGAGGTCATTCGAGGTGGAAACAAAATCCATATGTTCTTCTGATCCTGCGTTTGAGAGCCTCTCCTTTTTATTTTTTTTTTTTCCTCAGCCTGCTTAGCTGATGGGCCTTTTTCTGTGCTTAGATACACAGGAAGGTCATGTCTACATTTCTACATTTCAGTGTGAGATGGTAATAAGATGTGTTGCCACAGCCAGCTACCTAAGTATTTGCAAAAGCCTGGAATACTGCAAAGCAAAATGTAGCCCCAGCAAATAGCAGTGTAGATAGGTCTTGGTTGTGGGCAGCTAGGTAGCATGAATGTTAAAACTGCACTAACTGATGGCAGTAAGAACAGCAGGAAAGGCTGTATTTTATAATCATTATAGTCTTTCCTCTGGCCAGAAATAGCAGCACACCTTGAAATAGTTTTATTAAATTTTATTTCTAATCCTAAGGAAACTCAAGTTTCTTAATGCTACTAAGGTCGAGGAAAGTACAGAAATGCACTGTTCAAGAGGTAGTATAGAAATAGGTTATATTCCAGGGCAAGGTGCTGGAAGTAGTGAAGGTAAAACATGTCTCCATCCCAGCAGTGTTTGATTGTCTCCAGTTTTCTGTGGAATGTGCAGTAGAAGTCCGCTGTTTCTGCCTGTCCCCATACCATGTACTGAAGATCATTCACAACCACGGTGTGGGAGATATTTTGTCTTTATTATAGCTTGTCAGATTAAAATATTTTCTTACATGTCACTGTTTCTTTCACAGAGCCTCTGAGGTTGGTTTTTTTTATACATAAATTATTGGGCCCAAGTGATTCAGACAGGACAGGCTTTTAGCTCAACATTGAAGAGAGGAGAAATTCAGCCCTGCAGTATGCAGTACTCATGTTTCATCTCCAAGGCAGACTATAATTTCTCATCTGACTCTGGATTCTATCTTCTTAAGATGAGAAATATGGTCTAAAAATAAAATCAAGTTAAGATGTTGGACAGCACATTTGAAGGTGGAGAAGTCCTCTGAAATTTTCTTAAAAGCTCACTCTTACTGTGAGTCAGCTATTGTCAGTAGCTAATGGCTATTGACAATCCATGATTTTCACTCCCACTCCCCAAGATGACATTTTGTCTAAAATCTTCATATTTCAGGTGTGAAACCAACAGTGGGTTTTGTAAAGACATTAAAGGTGACTGAGTGTAATTATCATATACATTCTACCTTTGACAAGTAATTCAGTGACCTCATTTCATCTAGATGAATCCACTCTTTACGACATTTTAAGAAATTAACTTTCAAAATGAGATCAGTGTATATTCAGAAAAGGGCATCTCTAGCTTCTTGTCAGGTGATGGCCTCATCTTGCATACTGGAAAATGGATTTTCATTGCTAGAATACCAGTCATAGGCCTATAATTATCATGTGTCTTAGTGCATTAAAAAAAAAAAAACAAAACAAACTTTATGGCAAGAAGATAATCTGGTAAATAAGTAAATGTGGAAGCAGTTTATGTACCAATTTGTTCACATTGATGAAAAGGTCCCAGCAAAGGGAAGTTTGAAAGGATGTGAGTTCAGCTACCTCTGATATACAAAAATTTCCATCTGTTGAGTTCTCTGAGGATCACTGAGTAACAAAGCACAAAGTTGCCAGAGTTGAATTTTTCTTAGACTGTTTCATACTGCCAGGAATTGCTTTGGAAACCACCTCATTTTCCAGGTTTTCATCACCTACATCAGTGAGCTGCATGTGCTTGGAGCCCGCTTCATACCACATCAAGGACTGCTTTTTACCAGTTAGCCCAAGTAAATAGATTTACAGAACAATTGTCTACTTTTCACCTGCAGCACTTTGCAGGTTATGCCAATTGAAGAAAATAGTTCACTGTACAAAACTGGGTCTTAGAATAGTGCAGAAATTACTTGAGGAACAGAATGAGTATTCATTATCCCACTTTAAGGTCTAGAAACATGTAATGGTCACTTTTCCTTGGCATCACTGCATGTGTGGTGGAAGCATACAATGACAAAAGAACCTCCTTCTGTGTAGCAAAGAACATCAGGGTTGGAAAGGATTTGGAGATATGCCTCTGTTAAGTTACAAAGCCAAGAGAATTTGCCCATTTGCTTTAACAAGGGATTTTACCCTTATACTAATGCTTTATTAGTGTAAAAATACTTCATGTTCCCAGTAAAATGTGTGTATGTTGGCCTGTTTTTTGAAGCCATTAGCTTGAAATTCAGAAAGTCTAGAAATGTAAGGATGATGTCTAGAAAAAAAATTAATGCAGTTTTAAATGGACTTCCACTTTAATGCCTCTGCAATTGAAAACTGTGTTGTGACTTCATGTAAGTATCTTGTGTGCCATCTGAGGGACCCTTTCCCACAGTTTATTAGACTCTGTGCTTCATTAGAGAAATCTTCATAAAAAACTATTAATCTTGGCAGCTTTCCTAGTAGAATCAATCTTTTGAGGATCTGAGTAATCAGTAATGACAAAACCAGCCTTGGTATTAGTATTTCACTTGATAAATTGCAGAGATCTAGCCTTCACTTTCATTTGTCAACAGTGACTTTCCAGTGAAGTGCAAGGTATTTGAAAAATTACCTCTAATGTTTCAGGCTAGGTAGGGAAGTACTTTTGCAAACTATGATAATATTTCCCTCATGCACCATTACACCAGCTGGGGAGAAAACAAAGCATGACAGAGGTGGGAGTACACTTGAGTCTCTAAAGGTAGGGTTGAATATATAAAGGTAGGGTTGAATTAGATTATGATCCTGCCTGGCAGGGGGGTTGAACTCAATGACCTCCAAGGTCCCTTTCAACCCCTAATACTCTGTGATACTGTGTGATACTCTGAATAGCCACATGCCATATTATTTAAATTTTATTCCTGTGAGCCATGCCATGTAATGATAAAGTGTTTTTGTTAGTGATACAGTGAGCTCAGAAGAGTAGAGTTTCTTTTCTTTGAAGCTGCCCTTTCTCAGCTGCTGTGTCTAGGACTGTCCTAGTTCTCATCATCTTCTTTAATTGTGTGTGTGCTGTGGTGGATCCTGCCCATCTACTCTTACGTCCTCAGTGACGTGCCTGCAGGACCTATTGCTGATCCCCATTATCCCTCTCTTTCTCACTCTCTGCATCCCCTGACTCCTGCAGATGCCATCTGTGTGGTGGGTTACTCAGCTCTGTCTTGCCTCTGCACTGTTCCCTCTGTCCAGCATAAAACTCAGGCTCATTTTACATTACATTTTATAATGAGGTGACTGGAGACTTGGAGTACACAAAGCTTTTTGTCACTATTGCTTGCAAGCTAAACACAGGTGTCTTCTGAGGATGCAGTATCAGGATAGCACTTGCAGAGGGTAAATTTTTCCATCTGCTTCTAACATTGTCTTTTGATTGTAACAATTAGAAGATGTGAATGCCACCTCAAAACTCTTGGTTAACAACAGTGGAGAGCAAAGTGAAATGTGGCATATGTGATCTCTGATGGTTTTTTAGGGGTAGATTAGGCAAAATGTTGTCACTGCTAAATGGTGAATGTAGTGATTTTTTTTTTTTTAATACTGGATGTAAAATGGAAGATGCAATGTAGGATTTAAATGGCAGGGTTAGATGGCAAGAGGACAAATGTTACCTGTGCTGGTCTCACTGTTAGCCTAAAGGCCCCTGCAGCTGACAGATGTGGGACATTGTGCTAAGCAGGATTTTTTTATCCTTTTTCAAGATTTTCTCTCCATGGCACTTGCATTAAAAAATATAAAGGACAGACTGAAAACAAAACAAAAACTGTCACTGAAGTCACTGAATTCAGTGACTGATCAAAACAAAACTTTTGCTGGAAGGTGGCTAGACGTGGCTGTGGATGAGGGAGCCAGTGGGATGTTCCCCTGAGCTGGACAAGCCTCTCTGCAGTGACCCCAGATTTTGCAGTGGGGTGGGATATGTATTTCTCACTACTCAGCATCTGCTCCACATCTTCTGTGAGTGTTCAAATTGTGCCCTGGATTTTGTCTCTCAATCATGTTGTCTTTCAGACATAGCCAACTTTCCATGTCAGGATAAGCCCTTCTCTGTGTCTTTTGTCATAATGTCATCTCAAAGGAGGGCACATATTCCCTGGATTTGTGGCAATTATTGCTGTGTCATGCAAGTAGAGTGTAAGGTGAAAAAGTTCATGTGCATATTTCAGAGCTTATTTCTGAGAGTGACAGAAGGAGTTCAGCAAATTTGGAGATCTTTCCCAGTGACAGACTATTTTGGACCTTGACATATTTAGTCTAGGTGATCTCCCAGTATAAAAACTTGCTTCATGTTTCAGCTCCTAATGGAAAAAAAATCCACTGTTCTTAATCTGCACCCAGACATATAAAATTCCTGAGGTAAGTTGAACAAGGCACACAGAGAGAGCTCTTGACTATGGAGATGGAGGACAAAGTGGTCAGTAAAAGAATGGAATTGTCTTAAGGGAAGGGAACCATATGCCTACTTACAGACAAATCTTTGTTTCTAACTCTAGGTCCTTCTTCAGTTATCAGCAATGATGATGATTCAGCCAGTCCCCTTCACCACATCTCAAATGGCAGTAACACTCCATCTTCTTCTGAGGGCGGTCCTGATGCAGTCATCATTGGGATGACAAAGATTCCTGTCATTGAAAATCCCCAGTATTTTGGAATTACCAACAGTCAACTCAAGCCAGACACCTGTAAGTACAAACAGCTGTATGTCTTTCAGTCATTCATTTTACCTGTGTAAAATGCTGGGGCTCCTTTACAGTGTTAGCTCTAATTTCCTTGGAGTGGAAGGGTGGGATTTAAATGTATGCAGTTTGTGAAAGTACATGGGATGAACTGCTTTACATCTGTCAAAGCCAAATTCAGCCCTTGTGATGAGTGAATGAAGTCAGCAGCGTTACGTTCAAAGTCCAATCCATATTCCATGAAAGTCACCGGAAGCCTTTCCATTGATTTCAGTGGTCTTTGGCCGGTCCTGTGCTCTGAATTTATTCTTGGGGGAAAATACATCCTGAGTGAGAAGCAGAAGTCAGTATTGTTACATATGCACTGATTTTAAATTGGTTTTATTGGGAATTAACCTAATTTTGAAATATGAGCATTTGTAAAGTTACAAAAATTAAAAGGGTTTAAAATTTCATTTTGTAACAACTTCTACAGCTGGAAAACATGTTGTATGTTTTAAAATAGAGCTGAAGATTGTGTGATGGACATTAAATGTCACATACTAATTCATGTTCAGTTAGAAGCAGGTGAAATGTGAAAAAAATACTGAGTTAAGTATAATTAACGATGAATAGCTAAAAAGATGCTTCTTTTCAAACCTAGTAACATTTTAGAATTGGACATATGAAATGTTGATTTTTGACCCAGTAATTAGCATTGCAGCAGATAACTGAAAAAAATATCTGAAGGATATTCTAATTAACAGTAACTGCACTACTCTGATTTTTCATCAGTACATTAAGGTCTTTAAGTGCTTTATGGAAGGTTGTGTGTCTGCATCTTTTTTCCTTTTTTTTGTCATTGTTGGGATTTTTTTTTTGTGTGTGTTTTGTTTTTTGGTTTGGTTTGGTTTTAATAAGTGAATTTACATACATTTCTGAAGTGTCACTGAAAGTCTGAACTGTTTCTCTGGGAACTCACTCTAGAGATTCCCAGTACAGCTGGTGAACATTGGGCTTGCAGCTAAGGGATGCTATGTATGTATCTGTATGATACACATCTAAATGATATCACTTCATACCACAAACTGTAGTCTGTGGGCTTACTACCAAGGTCAGAAACCTTTGCTTCCAACTTTGCAAAACTTAAATGATGTAATAGGAATAATAATAGTAATAGGAATGCACAAATGCAAGCATACAAGTATGCATGACTTCTAAGGTTGCAAAGAGTGTTGTTGGACTAGCTGTATATCTTGTGAATATTAAATGCTCATCTACACCTAGACTGCTGCACTAAGCACAATCAACAGAAGAATGTTCCTGCAATGTAACAAAAGATCTTTTTCTGCCTTTCTATTGTATGTTCTTGATGTTTGCTCTTACCACACCATTTTTGTGTGTCACTGTTTTGTAATTAGAAATGCCCTCTTTATCTCTTCTACCAGAGCATGTGAATAGTCTGGACTATCATACGCAGTGGGATGCGTAAGGTAATCACTGAATTGCTGATAACTTGATCAGTGCAAGGAAAATGTCAGATACATTCTGATAAGAACATTAATTCATGTGAAGAATAGAAGTCACTAAGAAATCAGAAATGGGCAACATGCCCTCGAACTCTCCAGTGTTATAGAAAAGGCCATGCTTTTCAAGATGAGACTACTGTATCTGTTCCTAGCTGCATTAGATAACATTATAATTGTTTAAATAAACATCAATGACTACAGAGTGTTTAACTTAGTTGAAACAACATACTTTCTGTGCTGGGAAAAAAAACAGGCTGTAGAAAAACACAGTATTCTCTCACATTTAGTAAGCTGCACATTAAGCATAGACACATTAAATCACAACTGACTAGTGCTAAGTAGGTACTGATCCTAAAACTAAGTAAATCTGTGTTTGATTTTGTATGCTGCAGTGAAACCCACATGGTGTCAGGAAAATTAATCCCAGTACCTGAAGTTCACCTTGTGCATAAATGCTTGCAGGATGCGGCTCAAGACTTTTCTGTGGTGCTCTGTGAATCCTTGTGGGGGTGGTGTTCTGGGAAGGTTTGTGAAGCTGGTGCTCTACATTCTGCCTCATTGCCATGGTGGTCCAAGGCTTTGTGGGTTCATTGCCTTAGCAAAGAGAAACAGGTAAACTCTGGCAGTGAATAAACCAGGGCAGATTTCTTCTGCCACATTGAGCATCTATTCAATAAATAATGTAATTAAAATCGTCTCAGGTAAAAATGGTCTTCCCATAATTAATGTCACATATGTTTTCTTTCTGTTTTTCTCACTCACTTATAATTACAGAGCTGTCCTTGTCCTTTCTTAACCTGCTAGCCTCCTCCTGATATATACGTCTGGTGTTTATAAACCTCTAAGCTAAGTAGCTGTCATACCTTTTTCCTGTTTACAATAATGTCAGTTCCAGATGTCATCTGGTTTCTCATGTCCAGCAAGATAATTTATGTTTATTTCCTATCTGGTCTAAGTTCCATTGTCCACTAGCATTAAACACAGCAATTACCGACAGTCATGCTAGAAAAGATTTTCATGTATTTAGTGTATGTTGGTCTGTGGAAGGAGGTGAGACATCAAGCTAGGTGAAACTCTACACAGATTGTATTGCAGTTTTCACAGAAGTTGAAGGACAATGTCTCCTTTGAGTAGATCTTTTATGTACTTGTCATATTTTGACTTGTCTGCACATAACAATTTCTGAATAAGTTAAAAAGGTGATTGCTATCAATTTAGTTTGAAATTCCATCACAGTATCAGTAAATTGGTACTTTTGGTAGTGAATAACTAAATCCCAAAGCATGAAGGTTTCTAAAGACACAGTGTCAGGCTAAAAGTTACAGCACTTTCCTCTTCTTAAGTTGGTACTTATGGTTGCTTCTAGCTGGTGGGGTCATCTGCCACTCCAATATCTTGAATATTTCCACCTTTAAAGTTTACAATCTTTGGTATACAGACATGTTTCAGACACAAATCAGATTTCTTGGTTCCTTTTTGTGTGAAATAGAAATGTATTTCCTCTTCGGCAGTACTTGGCTAACAGTGACAACTCTGATTTCAGATGTGTGAGAGAGAATCCACAGCCCGAACATGGTGAAATGCTCTTTTCACTTAAGTCATTATATACCAGATTGTATTGTATTACCATCATCCTGCAAACCTCTTGCCTGGGATTTGCAACAGTGTTCAGTTGTTACTATTGAAAAACGGGACATAACTTTGTAGTGAAGTAATATCAACAGGTGCAGAAACCTTGCATGAGTTGACAAGTCTTTCAAAGGTTATTGTCCCCAAAAATGAACTGGACAATTGAGGGCATAGATACTAACTATTGCTAGATGGATAGTTTCACTAACCTTATGAGCTGTCACAGAAGACCCTAAGCCGTTTGGTATTTTCATTAATACCATGATATTTAAAACATTAGTCTTCATATCTTCACATAAAAGTTGTACTTGCCAAAGCTGACAGCTGAGCCTACCTGGCCTGTTGAAACAGGATGGAAGAAACAAAGCCATTTTCCATACAAACAGCTATGGACTCCATTAATCACTTAGCTTGCAACCCAGCACTTGGAAAATGTCAGCCCATTATTATTACATTTCCATGATTAATGCTGGAAATGCAGTCAGTAAATAACATTACTGTGTTAGTACTAATGTGAAAAGCAAAGCCTGAGGATCGGGCATGCATAAAACAGCAGTGGAAGGGCCCAGGTTGAGACTCGCAGGGCAGAACTTGGGTAAGAAACTGCTTACAGGTGGTCTGGGGATTTTAGGGATCAAATTGTTTTCCAAATCTTACCCCAGTACCCCTCACCACTGTCCCATGAAGTCCCTGTGGTTGTTTGGTGCCACTGAAAGGAAGTCTAGAGCTTTCCACTTTCATGGAGAAGTTTGTGAGCTCCAGGTTTCAGGCACCCGAACGTGAATAAAAAGCATCTACACTGACATCAGTTTGCACATACTAGCCCATGTGTACTTGCAACTTTCTCAGTTTCATTTCTACAGATACTGTCAATAATGGAAAATGGCATACTGGGCAGGCTTGTTAATAATAATGGTGTCAGTGGGTAGGTTAGTGGCAAGATTTTTTTTTGTGGCTGGCCATATGTAGAACCATTGTGTTTCCAATGAGGTAGTGTGGATTGTGGCTTGCATATGGGAAATTTGGGTATGTTAATCAGATAGTCATTTAATCTTTCATCTGTATTTATCTAGTTTGGAATTGTTCCTTCCAGTATAGGAGTGTGAATGTGCAGTTTAGGTAATAATTATTGCATGTCGATTTGACCTCTGTTAGGGAAATCTACAGCTGACTACAAGCTGGTATAAATAATTTTTGTAAATTAATTTATATTTATTTTGCTTATCTGAAAAAAAGGAATTTAAAATCTATAGCTCCAGTTCCACAGTAAAACTGGAAATTACATTTGCAATGCTGTTTTTAAAGGCAGAAATTTTGAAAGCATCCCTTTTCTGTCCCATTTTGAGCACTGAACTTTTCAACTTTTGTTTAGGGATTTTCATTTGCATTTTTGGGATTGTTACACCATTTAGTTAAAGGTGAACTCAGTGTTTTTCTGTCTTTCTCTATTCTTTAACAATAGTATAGATTTCTTTTTAACATATACATAACCAGACTTCGATTGTATCTGTTAGGCAGGAAAGTTTAAGAAATTATTTGCTTCTGTCCACCACCTTCTGGAATTACTTCTCAGGAAGAAAAGAAATATTAGTGTAATTCTTACCATTTTATCGTGACTCCTGAAGTATTCCCATAGGTCTTGGAGTCTAGTGATGACGTCAGATTTCATTTTGTATGTAAAAAATCTTGAAGGAAGCTTGAGAATGTGAGTCAGACCACAAAAGGCTTTGGGAAGACAAAAAAAAAAAAATCTGAAATCGTTTTTCTTCTGATTATTACACTGTAATGTCTTTTAAATTCAGTGTCATGATCTGGGAGCATTTGAGCATGGCATCAGAGTTTGAGGGTGTAGAGCTAGCCCTGGGCTGCCAGCCTGGGGAAGTGGCCCTGGCATGACAATCACAGAGAGCAGAGACGAGCAGATACCAAGACCTGCTGAGTTGCATTTCCTCTCAAAGGCTATTTGTGGAAGGGTGCAGCTATTTGTAGTTCAAGACCTGTTGTTTCCATGGCTCTCACCACTCACACACCACAAGGCAAACTGTTTTCTGTTAATTGTGGAGAAGGTGAGCAGCCTTAGCCCCAACCCTTGGAGCACTAGCCGTGGGCCATTTGATGCAAAAATGGAAGTAGTTGTCTGTATTTGCAGGGTCGGTTCAACAGAAGGAGGGGATGTAGTCAGTCGGGTTGTATTTCTCAAGCATCCTTGCCTCAGGAGTCCCAAAGCAGAGCCTGGCCCCAGCACATGTGTTTCCTTATTGGTAACATGGTCTCACTGCAGGGTAGGGATCCGAGAGTGATGATATGAAAGCTTCAGGCAAAAAGGAATATTCACCTCTGAACTGCAGGGATCTGCCACGCCTCTGACCCAGAGCATCAGATCTGTTCATTTCTGTGTGCTGCTCATCCTACACACACAATGCCCTGTAGAAAACAGCATTGCACAGTGAGAAGACTGACTGCAGTGAACAATCTCAGTTTGATTTAATTTCCCATGTAACAGATTATGGCATACTCCAGGTTGTATCTGTCACCATACACCCTCCTACAGTTTTGAGGAGTAGGGTAATTTTTGACACAGTTACAGGGTGAAAAATAGACTTAGTTAGTCCCTGTGCACAGAACAAAGGTCTCTCGAGAGAAACACTCCGTCAGCATTTCCATCTCTTTTGAAAGGCTTTTGTGTGAGTGACCACAAAAGAAAGGCTGCTTTAGTGGTTTCTTAGCCAGCTAAAACCTAATCCTGGAAATTTTCCATCAATTCCCAAAGTTCATAAATCTGAAAATTCATAAGCTGCTAATTTTTCTATAACAGACACCATCACTTCAACAGCCAGAATGCAGAGGAGCAAAGCTGCATTTCAGTATTAGTGAAATCCTTCCAAGCTGAACTTTCTGATCTTTGAGATTCACTGGTAGTCAGGATTCAGGGGTTGGGATCCTCTACTTCCAGGTTCTTTCAGTGCTAAAAACTAAAATGCTTTAGATGCCAGACTCAGATGAGGTTGAGATTCCAAGGAAGGATATATATTTTATATTTACTGATTGTCCTGATCCCATTGTGTGCTTTACTCATATACTCAGATATTTTATTGACTAAGTAAATGTATAAGAGAGATACTGGATGAATGAAGTTATAAAGATACATGATGATGTATTTTATCATCTTGGCTACATACTTCTGTAGTTTCCTTTCATTTTTTAATCCCTGATTGTAGTCACCATTTAAAATGTGTCATTTGCAATTTTGCAAATTTACCATTGCTTGTTGCACTGAGAATCCAAATACTGGAAATGCAACTGCAGGGAAGAGCAGTTTGGACTCTAATCTTTAATTTATGAACAGCATGAGTTTTTATCACCTGGAAATACAGCACATGAAAAGTACTTCTGGCTACACAGTGGATTTATAAGGAGGTCTGAGCAATGAAGATCCAAATTATGCATCTCAACTACAGAGAAAGAGTGCAAGGCAAGACAGCATGAAACCAAGCGCTCTCAGGAAAGTGTCCAGTGTCAAAATGCACTGTCAGCATCAAGCCCAACCATGGGCTTCATGTGAAAATCACATTTAAGGATTTTATGAAAGATGAAGTTAAATTAAACACATGTGCAAGCATTTTCTTCAATTAGGGTCTTAGTCAAGGTCAAAAAACTAACTTTGTGCTCTTTTAGTAGATGCAAACTCAGTGGCATCACTACATTCGGTTTGTCATTTGGCAATACATCTGTATCAGAAATATTTGACTATTTTTGCACCAAAATATGTAGCTAAGTCAGTAATAATACATGAAAAATAGCACCTTTTACACCGTAATGATTAAATTACGCCTTTTAGACTCTGTGCTGCATACTAAGTTCTATGGATGCTTATTTTATGTACAAAAGCCCTGCACATGTTTGTAAAAGTGTAATGGGAAAATAACATCACAGAAGTTAAATGTAGATGTTAAATGTAAATAGTACTTATGTTTAAGCTGAATGGAGAAAAAAAGGTAATCCATTGTGAAAAACTCCTTATCATAAGTTTAAGCATGGAAGTAATAAGCAATGAATAAGCAATACAGCCCCCAGGAAGCAAGGTAGTATAAATAAGAACAAAATGAGAATTTTAAAGTCTAGTAAGTGCTCAAGTATGAGAAAATAAGAAGTAAATCAAATAACTTTGTAGACAAAATTCTTTAATGAACGCTACTTCTAATATTCTTGACTTCATCACCAAGCAAGTACATCATTCCTAAGAAGTTTGCGTTTGTAAAATGCAGTTAGCCCTGAGCATAAGCTCACTCAAAGGTGAATTTTGGGAGAAAATAATTATGAAAACAGTTGTCCACAATAAACATTGGTTAAGAAAGAGTATTGTTTATTGCAGTTGCCGTGTGAGCCATGTTGTTTTTCAGCTGTGTATAACATCTTTACACCTGTCACTGGCAGCTGTCACTGAGGACTTAAGGCTTTGAGACTGTGACTTTTGAGAGTGGTTTAGCAGTTTGTGTACTGGAGAGCATGAGCTTCCTATTTGTATGTTTTCATGTATGAATGGAGTGTATTGGCTTGCATGGCAGCCCAAGGCACAGCAGTTCACCTGCTCCATCCCTTCCTTTCCTGCATCATTTGTATTCTGACTATCAGATTCTGCGAGAGAGGTGCTTTCTCCACTGCATCCCACTGGTTGTGGATATGTGGCTGGGATGTGCAAAGCAGGCATGCTTTGCAGATGATCTGGAGTCGCTAATCTCCAAAACTTTTTTATTCTGTGGTCTGTGCAGCTTGATTATCATTCTGTCTTGAGAAACTTTTCCCAGCAAAAATGCCACTGAGGTTCATAAAGTTCAAGTACTTTTGATTTGGTTTTGACAGGGCTTTGCTGGGGAGATCCGCATTGTTTCAGACTTACCTGCATGTGTGCTATGGCACAGAGCAGGCCAGCAGCAAGTGGAACTTAGCAGTTATTTAAAATCTTGTGAGAGATAAAGTAACACAATTGGTAATGTTCTGAAATATTCTGTAATATTATTCAAATATTTTTTTTCAGCATTAACTTAATTAAATCTCATAACAGAAATATAATTTTCCACAACAAGAGTTGATAAAAAATTACAATGCTGCTTCTTTTTCTCCCTGGAAGGTCTTTCATTAAAATATCCATTTTATTTTAGACATACATTGTGCATAAGAAAATACCTGATCTCAGCATTTTTGACTTATTTTTAAAAAATGATTGCATGGGTAGACAATTCCAGGAACATGCTTCTGTCATTAATTAAAAGAAGCAAAAACCCAACTGCTGAAATGTATCTTTACAGTCATCTTTTAGAGCCCTCACTTTCTCACTTTACCTTCAGGTCCTTTTCTGTTGGCTTGTTGGAGAGATTTGAGAGCACCTTTCTGTAACTGCTGCCGTCTTGGTCAGGAATGTCTAAAGGTCCTCTGCTTAATGGGACTATGAGGGGTGCAGGGAGATTCAGGCATCTTTTGAACTCAGTAGTTCCCTGGCCAAGGGTTAGTCTGAATTTCCCAGCTTGTGGTTGAGCAGGACATTCCACAGAAGATAGGTTATCACTCTTCAAAGGCCAGTATGTGGATTAATTTATGAGGCATACAGATCTGATATGAGGTGAACACTCCCTTACCCTTATCTCTATCCCATCAATGCCCATAATAATTGAATACTATTATTTGCAGATTGCAGGGGAATCACTGTGATTGAAGCACAACACCCCTGCAGGGGAAAAGTGTCAAGTAACCTAAGTCAAGACCCTGTAATGAGGTCTAAAATTGTTCAGAGTTCTATAGGTGAAAAGTTATGTAGTACTTCTGACTAGTGGCTTGTCCATTAGCTTTTGGGAGCAATTAAACATTTAAATGGCAAACATATTCTATGAGGATGCCACTTGCATTTAGAACTATGTGGTGTATGCACACCAGATATCACCTGTTTCATAAAATTTCTGTGTATCTCTGTATAACTAATAGTGTCTCTAGGGATTTTTATTATTATTATATCTGCATTTGGAGAATCAACATTCCATTCTCAGATGTCAGCTAGGCATATGAAAGGAGCATCTCAAAGGCATTGAGCTGCTAAATTACTGACTGGTTTTCTGAAAAGCTCCTGAACAGCTTGGAAGTGTAAATTCTGGTCAATAGCAATCAAAATGTTAGTCAGTTTAGTACTTTGGACAATTCCAGTAAATGATTGCTTCCCTGTTAGCTACCTGAATGCCTTTGAAAACTGGTTACTAGAAATTATGTTGAAAGTCAGTAATTGTACAGGTCACAGGGTGAAGGAAAAGGCATCAAGTTATACAGGTGATCCCTTGCGTGGCTCTGAGTTGTACTGGAGGGTTGGAGTCAGGACTAAGGAGATGGGAAGTTATGTTTCACAGTGGCACTTCCCTTCCCTCTTCCTTCCTTCCACCTTGGTTTGTTTCCCACAGCACTGGAAAGAAAGAATGAAAAAATGGGGGGGTGGTCTCTATCATGTGGTTTATTTACTTATGAGTTTGGATTGTGAGAATCCAAATCTAATTTCAAACAATCTCCAGTTTGTTGCATTTTGGGGGACAGATTTGACAGAATTTTCAGTTGCTGTTATAAATGATTCTTTGAGCTATGGTTTCAGTTAGAAACTTGCTGAAGTGAAGCCATTCCCACACAGCACTTCTCATTTCTGAGTGAAGGTTAGGATCTATTTAGATTTGGTTTCTTATGCTGTCTTTCAAGGATGTGCTCTCATTCTTTGGTGCCCATACCTTGGAAGGCCTGTGGATTCCTTAACAACAACAAAAAACGTAGCTCAAAACAATACCCACCGAGGGAAATATGTCCCACACAAAGTAGGAAGGAACAGAAAAAAGGAGAAACAAATGGAAAAGAATCTCAGTCACAGACTTTGGAAAAGAAAGAACAATAGATGACAGATTTTCCCTGACCGCTTGTGCAGAAGGATATGATTTGTCTTGTCCTAGTTTTATTCTCATCATAAGAAAAGCAACTGCTTTGCAGTATTTGCTTTCTTCACTCAAGAGGCTGTTGAGACTGGAATAGCAATGGGAAGGGCGACACTAATATGTCAGACATTGTAATAGGTGTTTACTACAGGCCACCTGATCAAAATAAGGAAGATGATGAGGCCTTCTACAAGCAGCTGGAAGGAGCCTCACAATCACAGGCTCTGGTTGCAATGGAGGACTTTAATTACCCTGACATTTGCTGGGAAGGTTGCACAGTCCAGACATGCTCAGTCCAGTAGGTTCCTCCAGAGCATTAATGATAACTTCCTAATGCAGATATTGGAGGAGCCAACAAGGAGAGGAGTGATGCTGGACCTTGTACTGACCAACAGAGAGGGACTGGTAGAGGATGTGAAGGTAGGAGGCACCGTTGGCTGTAGTGACCATGAGATGGTGGAGTTTAGAATTGCAGGCAGTAGGCCCAGGGCCACAAGCAGGATTGCTACCCTAGACTTCAGAAAGGCCAACCTTGGCCTTCTCAGGGAACTGCTTGGAAAAGTCCCATGGGATAGGGCTCTGGAGGGCAA
>JAOEGS010015771.1:99418-113288 GCA_025447755.1 Corythornis vintsioides | reverse complement strand
GCCTATGATTTCTAAAAGGACATAGCCATCCATGACAGTGTTCCAGTCATGTGAGCTGTCCCACCCTGTCTGAGTGATTGCAATGAGATCATGGTCCTGAGATCACACACAGATCTCAAGTTCATCCTGTTTATTCCCCAAGCTGTGTGCATTTGTGTACAGGCATTTTAGCGAGTTTGCAATGCTCAAGAACCTCCTGACTGGTACCAACCCTAACCTAATTTCATCCTAACACCAACTAAATTAATATCCAGGTGGAGTTGGAAAGGGAATTTTACCAACACTTCTCTGAAGCCTCAGAATAGATCTGGATGTTTGCATGGCAGGGTCTTGTATCTATTCTTGTATATCTATATATCTTGTATCTATCTGAATTTAACCTTCTGGTTATTCAGTTTTACAGATTTTAAACTGATATTTATTGCTCCTGTAGATGTTCAGGAGGGAAGTCTTGACTACCTGATGGCATTTCATTATGGTCATAATTATAAAATGTCTTGTTTCTTTGGGGAGTGTGAAAGGATCAACAGAGTACAAGACAGCTGAAGAATAAAAGGCTCTTCTAGGTCACCATGTATTTCTGTACCCATCCATGCTCATATCTCTAGACCTCAGTTACTACTTGTGCTTCTAGAGATTTGAGGAGATGTTTATCAAAGGGACTGGATATTTAAGAGACATCATGATTTTCATCGGTTACTGAAAAGCAGAAGAGCCATTCTGCAGATTTGCTTTGTATTAAGAATATGAATATAACTGCACCACCCTTACAGAAGATTAAATGGACCATTATTATCCAAATGCTGGGTTCTAGAACAAAAATATGGTGCATTAAAAATATTTACTCTTCCAAAGGATTTTTACATTGACAAGTATTTGCAATAACATAGGAATTCAATTGCAGTATTCTTCTTTGATTATTATAATTTTGTTCAGTCTGGGCGAGATTTTCTGAGCAAGTAATTATAACTCACAGCATTTGGATCAGGCCGTAAAGTATGTCGAAAGACAACTGTATTCAGATCTTTGGGATTGGCTCACACTTCTACAACTCATTAGTTCTCACAACTCTGCCATGCTTAAAGCTGAGTTTTAAATTTCATTCTCTTCGTCCTTTGTAATGGCATATGATTTTTACTGGATAAATCTCTTGGGAATCAAATACTATAGCTTCTGGGTAAGAATGAAAAAAGTGATCAATGTGCTGATTTGCAGGCATCCTGCATAGGCTTCATTATGAGATTGGAATCCAGTTCTTCATCTGATGATAGCCTTGAAAGAGTCGTTCATCCCACATAATGCAAACTGAGAGAGGAAGGCCCCAGTGCCTTTACCACTTTGTACAACCAGAATAATGCAGCCTATACTGAATTACTCCATCTTCAGTACAACCCATCCCTCTTCAAAGTTCCAGGGTAATGGCTGAAATTTTAAATGCGCAGAAGTAAAGCTGTTCAGAAATAGAATTTTTCTCCTATGGGATATTTCAGCCTTCTGAAATTACTTTCTGCTTTAAAATCAGAACATAAATTATTGATTCAGTTTTATTCAAATTTTTAATTGAGAAGTTTAAATGGAAAAATACCTTAAATGTAATTTAAATAATTTGGTATTTTACAATAAAACATTTATTTAGGGAAATAATTCAAAATTATGGGTATGATTTTCTTTGTATTTTGTGGGAGGGAGAGAAGAGCTTTTTCCACATCAGAACATTGAATTTGATTCTTTGTTTTAGAAAGCCAAAAAAGTAACTCAAAGTTAACATTTTCGTGCTGCTGAACCTTTGAAACTTTATATAATCATCAATATTTTTCACTCAAATTTTTGACAGGTTTTGTGCTGAAATAAGAGTCATGGAAATAAAAATTTAGAATGTCATGACTTGTGTTCAATTAATGTTTGGTATATTTTCTTTCATTCCCACACCTGTTTCCATTAATTTTCCTGTTGAACTTACCTGGGGAGGGACTCTGAAAACCAAATGTGATTGTTTGTGACTACAAGTGATCTCCAGTGTGTTTAAAGGGTGAAACTCCACTGAAGTCAATGGAGCTTGGCACCATATTGGCACCAACAGAAAATTTGTCCCATGGAGTTCAGTTGCATTGCCACATCTTTAATGCTTTTCATTCTCATGATAGATGTCACTAAAAGAGTCACTTCTCAAGCATTTATGCATTTATTATTTTCAAAACCCATTTCCTCAGAGAGGTCAAAAGCTCTTCTCATCACCATAGAGAGATCAGGGGAATTTTGGCATCTGAAGAACAGCAGGAAAAATGACACATTAATGTGACAATCAGACTACTTCCAAATTATCCATAAAATAAATTCCATGAGTGAAAAGTCCCTTATTGCTTTGCATCACTAGTGTGATGCTATTTTTATAGCATGTTTCTGTCAATATTTTGTATTATCTATGTAGAAAATAGATTGCAGATCTCCTCTAAAAGCCCAATTTTTTTTCCTGCTCTGCAGTACAGTAAAGCAGGAGTTTTTCCTCCTTCCCTATGTTCACATTTTTCCTTAAGAGTGGAGAACACAATTATTTATTGTTACAAAGCCCCAAGTTCCAAACAAGACCTCACTGTACGAAACACTGCAGCTGAAAATAACCCCTGCCTGAAGAGCTTTTGGGCTATAGCCCTGCTCCTGTAACCTGGTTGGTTATCCTATTGGCAGGTTACAGACCTGGGTGAAGAATGAGGGAAGGGTGCTTCATTGTCCTGACTGCGTGAGCAGGAATTAAATTCCTTGCCCCAGCTTACACAGGAAATCTGTGGCTGACCCTGAGATGGAGGCCAGATCTCCTGTGTGGCCTCCTCAGCCCCTGACCCATCTGTCCTTCCTCGTAGTGTCATGTTGGCCTCCAGCACAGAAACTTCTACCAGAGGAATTTTCCATTGAGTTCTGCTGCTGATGAGTTTCTTTCTCACCAATAGGTGGAAACTGACAGCCCGGTTTCTCAGGTGACACAAGGAACGGTTCTGCCATCCCAAATGAGGCAGGAAAAACATCACGCAGAACAAGGAATTTTCCATAAGAAACTGTACCATAGCAACTGAAAAAGACGTTGAAGCACATTACACTTTCTCAGCTTGTTGCAGCCTGTGCTTTGATGCAACAGGACATCAGAAAAGTGAAGACTTGGTTTTTTTTTTTAATTATCTTCACATTTCTTTGGCCAGGAGAGTGGTGCTTTAACTGGTGCTGCTTGATCGTAATGAATTTATTGCAAAATTATGTAACCTTTACACATCCGTCTCCAAAGTCTGTGCCAGAGCTTATGTTCTGGCATGCATTGTCATGCTATAGATGGGGAGAGTGAGTGAACTATATCTGCAAACTTCCATAAGAGATCACAAGATTTTGAAATTGTAGGATAGCTAACGAAATGGAATGCAGAAATATTTCCAACAGGCTGTCAGCTGTGCAGTATGTGGCATTGAAATAAAGTTGAGTCACTAAGAAGCAGTGATAACTTAGCAAAAGTTTCTATTGTTTTTTCCAAGCACACCCCAAATATGATGGTCTACTGTAACAGAAAAAAAAAAATAATCACAGAAACAAGTGATTATGACATTTCTTTTGGTATGGACAAATTATTGCTCTGCTAGGGATAGCCTTTAATTAAAAAAATGTTTAATATCTTCAATGGAAGTCTTTGCAGGACAGATGTTTAGCTTGTTCCTGAGCATCTGTAACAGGCTGTTCAGGATTAAGAAATCTAAATTAACATTTAGATAATGTTAAAATGCTTAAGTGAGAAAACAGAAAATCTGATTAACACTGCTAATCAACCAAGGTATGGTGATTCCTTTTCCTTTGAACTGGAACAGTTTAGTCATCTTCCTTTTCTTGTTTTTAGAGTTTGTGCTACACTTGGCCTATATTTGATCTCTCCCTTGTGCCCTTTCTCAATCCCTTCAGCAGTTCAGACCTGCACTTCTCACTGGAGACAATAAGCTCCATGGTGTGAATGATCTTCCTCTCCTGTATTTCTGCAGATCTGAATTACTGGGTGGACGGCTGCAGCATATAGCACATTTGTTACACATGTACTGTTGTGCCATTCACATCCACAATCTCTCCAATTTATGAGTTGTTCCTGAGGCAAGATGTACCACTTTTCTGGGAGACTGCTTGTTTCAGGTTCCTATGTGAGTAACAAGCCTGTCACTGATTTGGAAATCTGTATCAGCCTTCTGCAGAGCTGGGCTTGAACTAAAAACACTGTACTGGAGCTGGAGTCATCACAGCTGTCCTTACCTAGGACTTTCACTAAGGTCAATACATGCAAGCTCAGTACTTCCTGTTCTATCACAAGGATAATGCAGGTTCTTGAGCCACTTGCTCCTAGCTACTGTATCTAGCTTGGTTTGTTACAGAGAAAAATACCTTTTAAAATAGTGTTGAGAAAAGTTTTTACCTGATTATGTTGTTGGGATGTTTAGCTAGAATAGCCCTTATGAGGATTCAATTTACCATTTTCCCCATTTTGCACAACAACTGGCATTTCTGATGCCTACTTGGCACAGTATGAAGGAATATTATTCCAATAGCTCCTGTTCAGAAATCTTTATATTTATGAAGGTGTGGAAAGGGAGCTACAGCAAATAGTTTTGCAGCACTGGTTGTAGTATGTTAGTCCCCAAGGGCCTGTTTATTTTCACACAGGATGGTGCATAAAAGACTAACAACATAGACTGGAATAAGCAAAGAATTAGGGCACTTAGCTAAGCATCAGACCTCACATTTTCTTTTGCTCATGGCAAGGGTTTTTTTTGTGTGTGTGTCTTAAATTAGGGGATGATGTGGGTTTCTTAATAACTTCAGCAGCTTTGCTTTGTGACAGTTGATTTAGAAGGACTCCAATGAGTTTCCCAGTTCAGTGAAAGCAGGATTAGTCTCAATGGCATACAAGATAGCACTGACGGCACTGTTTTGGAATCTTTTATCTAATGTATTTTTTTCTTTCCAGTTGCTTTTATTTTTGACTATGTCATAATGCACTTAAACATTAAGGAGGACAGAATCTGTAAAAGTAAGAAATCATTCACTGCAGCCAAATCTGTATCTGAAGAGTTTCCACCTGAGATTTTGAAATTAAGAAAGGGATGACAGTGATGGGTTTTGGCCATTTTTTTCAAAATACAAGAAGTTTTTGCAAAAAAACAAGAAATGAGAACTGTATATACCTTTGTGACACTGTCCAAATAGTAAGTCATTAATATTGAAACACAACTCACACCGCTCCCTCCCCCAACACACACACACACACACCAGTATTATAAAATAGCTAGGTAGGAATTTCTGGTCTTAATTTCAAGGTGTGTTAAACTACAATGGAGGGATTCACTCAGCAGCTTCATAAGACTTGTTTGCAAAAGTACTGATGACAAATTTGTTTTCATCCCTGTGTTTATCTAGGTTTCAGAAGCAAACTATGCTGCCTCTGTAGCTTCTCAGTAAGGAAAAATGCAAATCAGTAATGGTTATTTTTGCAGCCAGAGCCTGTTATATTCTTGGAACATGTGGCTGAGTTACCATTCTCCTATCAAAGAAAATGGTAACAGGAGAGATATAGATGCAACAGAAGCAATAGTGAAAGCAACACCCTAGCCTGTAAGTTAGTGGAGAGTTCCAAGTGGAAAACCACTGGGATAAGTTATATACAACAGATCTTGAAATTGTTTTATAAATAATTATGTTAGCTTCTGACCCTTCCTGATCCTAAAATTCTGAGTAGAAGAGTAGGTTAGAATCATATAGTCCTGGAAATTGCTTCAGGACTATTCTGTGGATGTTGAACTACCAAAAGGCAAAGTAGCCCTCCAGCTCTGTAACAGGCTTCAGACCAGTCCCTCCTAAAATCAGGTCAGTACTTGCCCTCCCACGGGTGGTAGTCTTGCAGGAGGCAACACTTAATTGAGTTGCTTGTAAAATGCTATGTTAATGTACCCTGGTAACATCTTGTCTGTAGGGCTAACAATAACGTTTTATGCACCTCAGTGTTTTAGTTAAGTGCAGATGGTGTGCATATCAATGGACAAAACCCATTTCTTTAGCGGCAAGTGCCATTTCCAAGCACTTTGAGAAAAAAAATCCATCTGTTTCAGTACTAACCATAAAAATGATGGTAATTTTAAATATTTTCTTTACTGATAAACACATGGGGTATTGTGCCATTACAGGTCAACAAATGTAGCAGCCATTTGTGTTGGTTACTGCTGTTCAAAATGCTTTCCAAATTACATGAGAACTTAGACAGTTGGTATTTATTGCTTTGGGAGAGAAATTGAACTTCAAAACGAAGGGGAGAAAAAAACCTACATGTTGCCTGTCTTTGTCTCTGTGTAGATAACAGTTTCTGTAAATACATGGTGTACAGCAGTTGGTGCAAAACTGTTTTCTGTTTTAAAAGCAACAGTCATGTAGACACTAGGTGAGAACTTTTCTTGTCCATGCCTTTTTGGTTTCTTGAAGAGAATGACAGAATTACATTTGCATTTATTTCTGTCTACTAGTATTACAGAAGATTACTGTAAGTACTTTCAAAATATAAAGAGCACAGAGGAGAAAGGTGATTATTATTTACGGTAACATCTATTAAGCTTTTACAGAATATTATACGTGTGAACTAGCTATCACCATAAAATTAACTGGTACTAATTGGTCAGAGCTGCCAACTCAGTCTGCTTACACATGTAACTCTCTACTTTAGGTAATGTTCATTATACTGACATCGTATGTCAGATCTTGAATAAAGTTCTTTCAGCCATTTCTGCTGTTCTTCTTGTTTGCTCTGCTATATGTGTGTGCTACCATAAGCAAGAGTTCGTGTCTCAGCAAAGACTGTGTCTGTGTGCTCTGGGAAGTACGTGCCCAGTGGTCACTTCTCCACCAAAAATGGGACTGTGGGAGGCCATCCTTCAATTGAATCATGCCTGATGTTTTCCTGTTTCTTGGAAAGTGACTGGAACAGAATGTTCAAAGCTCTTTCTTTTCCCTTTCCTCGTTTTCCCCCCTCCCCATTTTTTGTCTTTCACTTCCATGTCTCAGAAGGCTGCAACTGCCTTCATTATGGTGTGATAAATCAGCAGTAAACTTAAGCATTTTGCTTCATTTGGGTAGCTCCTGTTCCTTAGTGACAGCTGCTTGGCTCTGCACTCTGTATTTATCAACACAAACCAAAATGCTTTTAGGTACTGAAAACATATTGGCAGAGACTGAACTTGTCCTCAACCTCGTCAAAGGCCACAATTTTAAAAGATCTCACGTAGTGGCTGGTTGATTGTGTTGTTGCTGTTACTACTGGGTCTCTGATAGTTGATTATCACAGTCAACCCTCTGGGAAGCTGTTCTTACCCTAAAGGAGATAAAGTAATTGTTTTTCATTAGCTATTGACATATAGTATAGTTAACTTCTGATTAATGTATCTGTTTTCATTCTCTAAAATAAAGTTTTTATTGGAGGCAATTTGTATGTGTTAGTGAAAATCTACAAAGCCTTCATTTAAACAGATGTCTGAAGGGAACTTGGCTGAGAAACCAACATGTTGGTTTGTTGTCTGTAATGGAATCAACACATTCTCTGCTCCTGCTTTGAGGCTACCTTGGTTTGACTTACTGTCTGGACAGATGAGCTACACACTGAGTGAGTGGTGCCTCGCTGTCTGCAGCCTCTGGGGCCTAGAAGGTAGAAGAAGGTAGCAAAGAGCCATTAAAAGGCAGTTGGGTCTGGGCTCTGTGTTCTGCAGATCAGTTGTAAGGGGCTGTAAGCTTATTCACCAAAATTTTTTAGCATAGAAGTAGAATTCCTTATTTGTCTGAAATGTAGAGAAACATATTTTCAACTGACAGATAACACAGGCCAGACCTCAAGTGAGTAGAAAATTTATCATATTATATGCTAGATCTATTACCTTGATGTGTTAGTTTTCTTGTTACATGAGAAATATGGAGATCCAAGAGGGAAAAAGATAAAACACATAACATTTTTTGCAAAGAGGAGAAACCTGGGAAAATTCTGCTGTTCCCACCATCAAACCATAGCTTTCCTTTTCTTACTGTATCCTTCCCATCCGGACAAATAGGAACCTATCCTGCTGCTATTAAAACAGGCCATGAAATGTTCTCAGATCCAGCTGGGCTTTAGTTTTGTATAATTTATAGAGCACTTGCAAGTAGGAGCACCACTGTTTGTTCAAGCAGTGCTTAATAAAAGGGATGTGACCCAGTCTCATTTGCATCCTTTCCTAGTAATTGGGGATGTTGTCAGATGCTGGGGAATGAAGAGAAGTCACATAGTTAAAAGAACCTCATGACCTTTACATGCAGAATAATTTGTGTTGTTATCATACAAAAATCCTACGCTTTATGGTCTTGCATTCTTTGGAGGTTGCAGGACAAAGGAACCAGGTCAGCAGAGCTGTGTTAAATGATAAACACATCTTTTAAGCTTGGAAAATGAAGCATACACTATGTTCATATGGAAACAGGGGAAAAGACTTTTTTTCCAGTGCATATGCAACAAAGCAAAGGAAGAATCATGTTTTCTTTGTGTTTGTTGAAGATCTGATCCTGAAAAGCCCTCAGCACATCCAGTCTTGCAAACATTTTGTGTCTTCTTTTGGGTGACCCATAAGTGAGAACTTGTAGTTCTTTTGTTTGAAACTAGTACAGTGTAATAATCTTTTGTCTGCTTTGTGACTGCAGTAGGGGTATCGGGCACAGCCCAGCAGTAAAGATTAATTAGCTGGGAGTACCTTGCATGCATATGCCGCCAGTTACAGCTGCCTTTGTTAGCCATAAGCACTGGGATTCTGAAACTGTGATAGAGGCTAAGAAGAAAATGCCCTATGGGGACACAAGCCACTGTCGATGTCCTGGCCTAGCAAAGATGTGCTCCAGCCTGTCAGAGAATCAAAAGCAAGAGCAACAAATGCCTCACCGTGAAAGGACTCAAAGGCAAGTGTAACGGATAGTGCTAATGCCTTCTGTATCCCCAGACCACAGGGGGCTAACTGAGGTTTCCTTCTCAGTGTATCGTAAGTCTCGGGACTTGTTTTCTCTCCTCCGTGCTGATTTTGTTTATTAGTGAATAATGCAGGGAACTGACCAAAGGGTGAGGAATATTTCTCCTTTTGTTTGTATGTAATGACCAGTGTTCCTTAATGTGTCCTTTCTGCATCCTCCTCAGAAATAACCAAACCTGTAACTTTTCTCTCTGTTTAAATATTGTTTATTGTAAAGCCCAGGAAAGGGGGCGGTGCATACAGAATCACAATAGCGAGTAACCACATAGTGGCAAAGGTTTAATCATATGCAGTTAAAGAAGCAGGCAGAGACTGACTTTTGTCTAGGGGCAGAGCTTACCTTGAGTTGGTCGAAAGAAAGCAAAACAAGGGCATGCATGAGATTCAGCTTTCCTCGTGGAAAGGCACACAGTGTGCTACAACCTGATAGAACTGTCGAAGATGCTCTGAAGCAGGACAAAATTTATTAGGAAAAGAGTGAATAATATGCTTAAAAGCAGTAGATAAAAGACTGGGTTCTGTCATGCTCGTACAATGTTTTCTCTCTTGTCCCCTTTTCTTTCCATGCATAATTATCTGCCACAGGGCAGACTTAGCTAACTAACAGGTCAGGTTGGATGCTATGCTATCTTTCAGTAAAATAGTTCAGCAAAAGGTGAAGATTAAGTGTGCATATGTGCTTGACTTTTATATAAGGGGATAAAATTTGGGATTGTGACCTAAGCATGTGGTTTATTCCGTCACAGTCTTGAACACTCAATTTACTATTCATATTTCTTTTAGAAAGACCATCAGCATAAACCTTCTGTTCTACCTTAAAACAAGGCACAAAATAATTTACTTTTCCTTTCAAAATGAGAAGAGAAAAAGCAAAGCAGATAAGTCTACATCCAACATAGGGCAATATCCTTTGAATTTCACATTTATACCCACTTATGGCAAGCTTAAGTATGTTACAGTCTCAAGAAGTGTGGTGTTTATTTAAGGTCCTGCTTCTCAGTCTGGCATCTTGGGATGCTTTCCAGACTATGCCTGTTTCTGAAAACAGAGATAGAAAAGAGTTAATACATTGAAGAAAGTGTGTTTATTAGACCATCCCCCCCTCAAACATCTGAGATACTCTACATGGTACTTCCCTGTCCTTTGCTGAGTGTTTCTCTTTCTTCAGCAGAGAAGATCCCTCAAGTTTAGTATTGTGCTGAGGGAAAGGATTTCCTGGTCTGAGCTAAAAGAAGGGTGATGGTGGTGAGATCACTGTCTCCAGTTAACTTAAATGTGGAAGATGGACCAGATTTGACACAATAATACTAGCAGAGGTTTTAGACAGCAAGTCACACACAGTAGCCTTTAAGTCTTACAATCATTAGTCTTTTGGAAGCAGTGCATTGAGATTGGCATTTAGAAATAAAGTGGATACACATCTGCAAAGACAATATTTGGTCAAAATTACATCAAAGTTTTTTAAAGCTGATTTACCATACTGCACTGAAAAGATGTTAGTAGGCTGGAAGCATCATGGAAAGATAAATGCAGAGTGATTATGACCTGCTCTTTATTCTGAATCTAGAACAACTAACTGAACTTTCAGCTCTTCTAATATATCCCAATTGTTTTAGCACTTAATACATCAAATAAATATTTAATACAGATTTATAATTGAAATAGAAAACATTTTCAGCTTGATAATGCTTGAGGACCTTGTGTACCTTTGTTTTGTATGCAAGAGAAAATTCATGCCTGGAAAAGCTGTTAACTTTGTTTGTATTCTTTTCCTGAAAGGTGACTTTATCTCATAAGACTTATGCTTTTAAAAAGTGATAGCATTGTTACTATAATTTATTAAGTACTTTTTTATTTTACTATAAGAATCAAGTATTTCAATATGCCTGTCTGTACCCAAATTGTGATAATGTTGGCCAACTAAAGCAAATCAATTACTGTAAGGAAAAGGTAAGATAAAATGCCTCACCAGAAATCAGATAACTCCAAAAGACAGCAAGCAATGGAGTTAAAATCAGGATAGCCACACCAGTTACAGCAAAATGAATTTACAGTGGTCAAGAGATCTGGGACCCTGTTACTGTGGGCAGGTAGAGGAGAGCTGGGCACCCTCCCAGGAGCTGCAGCACTATGTCACAAAGGGAAGCCTAATTCTCACCCAAGACCATAGAAATTCTGGGGTTTAAAGTATAGATCCTGTGAGGATTTAAGTTGTAAACAAAAGAACTAAAAGGTTAAAGCTCCAGCAATCACAAATTTATAGGATTTGTCATTAGACAGCTAAGAAATCCCTGGGTATTATGCCATTCCTGTGACTGCTCACAGGTTTGTGTTTCATAAATGTCTACAATTCTTCCATGAGGACCACTGCCTAATCAACTTGCCCATTAAAGGTCTCATCAAGGCCCATTTGGGGCCTGATGCCTGCAAAAAAATCTGGCAAATTGCTGATGGCCACTCAGGGACAACTGTTTTACTACTGCTGAATTAAACTGTTCTTTCTCAATGAACCAAAATTCAAAGTAATTCAGAAGCCATACTTGTACAGGTAATGTGACAAGGCACAAGTGCGTTTCTGACCTAGTTATTCTGGAGATCCTACATATTAATTTTTCTATAGCCTGCAACAGCATATCTCATTTAGAACAGAGTACCTGAGGAGCGAGGTTTCTGTCAGCTTGTTTCCTTCTGTTAAAGAGATGCAAGTTCAATCTCAGCTGTGGAATATATATATGGAAATACACTTGTTTTTTGAGCCTACCAACTGGGCACTGGTCTTGAATGATAATTTGTTGGTGCTGTATGGTAAAAATTAAACAATAGCACTACACAAAACCATATAGAGAATAATAAGTAATTAATGTCACATGGGATAAATACACAAAATAATCAGAAATATGCTCTCAAACTGACCTGGCCTAATTTTGCATCCAGGCTATGCTCTGCTCTTTGGATTAAAAAAAAATAAAATAAGAAAAAGTGGGTTTTTTGCTGGCTTTTATTGCTGTAGTAGAGTAGATATCTCAATGCGCCAAAATTAATACTCTGCAGTATCTATAGCATGAAGAACTGTAGGATACTGCTACTGCAGAATCCAATGGATGTTGGGTTCTCTTACTGCAGAATCCAATGGCTGTTGGGCTAGACTTGCTTTCTGTTCTTCATAGCGATTTGGTGTTCTCCTGCTATGAGTTTCCCTCTGAAATTCCACACCATCTCTTTGTGGATGACAAATTTGATATACTACCTGAACAATCACTCAGCCATTTAAATGAGGCTTTTTCTAGCAAGATCTTAGAAATAGTTGAGTCTTCACAATTGCCAGAGAAATAGTGTCAGAAGAAATGAAGAAACTTGAAAAATGTCTTTCTAGGGCACTTCATGTCACATCAAGGCTGACTCGTTTCTGTGGCTGCTTTTTTCTTACACAATTGTAAATATGTTTATAATTTTACCATGCTTGTTATCCTCATTCTGTTCTCAGAGTCATGGCACAATACATTGCATTAGGACTGTTCCACATGTGTATCACTAGCAACATTCCGAACACTATCCCATAAAGCAGACTAAGCAGATGATTTAAGTGAGCATGCAACACAACAGGATCTTCTAGCATTGGAGCATTGGTAGTTCAGTGAGCAATTATGATGGTACCTGTCTAATGTGGCTTTTATGGTCCATTAAGCAGTGAGTGTTGTAGCCTCTCTGTAAGAAAAGATCTCTCCTCTGTTCTGCTGTTCTCCAAAGGCATATGGTAATATATCTGAAACTTATAGCCAGCTATTGTGATGTTGTAATTGTGTGAGGTGTTCAAGATGAGACACACTCATACATACCACAGAACGAGGTCATTTTTAGGAAACCCTAAAAGGACTAGTGCTTTTTAGGAAACCCTAAAAGGACTAGTGTGACTTTGTACATGCAGAGATACAGAGAGCTGATTTTATGCTTTTATCACAGCTTTGTGGAGAGTGATAGAAGAATGTGGCTTCCAGTTGGGAAAACAACTGGAAACTTCTTTTAAAAGGTTGATGAAAATTATTCCAGAGAAGAGCCATGAAAATGACTGTCAAAGTGAAGAAAATGTTTTCATGGCAGGGGCTTCCATCGTTTTGCCTTAGCAAGAAGAGTAAGACGAGAGTTGACTATGTATATTTAATACCAGACCTTAAAACGCTGCTCAAGCTATCAGAGAAAGTCTCCTAAAACCCAAGGGAGGGAGATAAGCCAGATAAGCTAAAGATTATGAGACAAAGGAAAACAAAGGCATGCACTTTTATTAGCAATGAAAATGATTATACTTTTGGGCAAGTCAGTAGTTCAGACTTTCAAATAAAGACCAGCACATCCATTTCCTGGAGGCAGTCTCCTGCTAACCACAAGTCATTTAACTCAGTACTATGCTCCATGCTGTGTAGAAGGTCTGCTTAGGTGGTGTGATGGTCACGTGGTGGTAAAATGTTGAAACCTATTATTTGTGACCAAGGGATAAACACTGTCACAGAATTTAACTTTTTAATTACATGCAGAAATATTTTAATAATTTATACTGTCCTGCTGTCTGTGGCTGTAATCAGTCCCACCCAACGCAGTGAATTCAGTGTGGTGAAGTGAATACGGAGTTGCCTGTTTTGCTGGGACCTGCTCCAGAACATTGTGTGACCCTCTCTGTTCAGGCTTACCATGAAAAGTCGGTTACCTTGGGAGTGAAATCCCATGCCTGCAGATAGCTGCAGGATAAGGCTTTGACACAGTATTTCATAGATTCATAGATTCATAGATATTAGGGGTTGGAAGGGACCTAGAAGATCATCTAGTCCAACCCCCCT
>JAOEGS010015771.1:83697-99318 GCA_025447755.1 Corythornis vintsioides | reverse complement strand
TCCACAATCTCCCTGGGCAGCCTGTTCCAGAGCTCTGTCACCCTCACTGAGAAAAAATTCTTTCTTGTGTTGACCCTGTTTGTTAGTGAGTAAAATACCTAGAAGTCCAACTCTGTTGGTGAGATGTCTTCAAGATCTCAAGATGAGAAGATAGACCTTTTCTGCAGTTCTGTTCCCTGCAGTAATCTGTGGAAGCCCCCTGTGTCTATTGGCACAGCTATGTGGTTATTATTTAACAGTACATCTCTTTTCAGCATTTACCCTTGTTTAATTTGCTTGCTCTCACTTCATATTTTACATTTAATTTTTATGTTTCAAATTGACTTAGCTTTTAGATTAATATAACGTATTTTTTACAGCAACCAGGCAAGATCTTGTAAACCAGGGATGATATACTCTTAAAAGTAAAAATGGCAGCTCAAAGGCAATCACCATTTAGGGTCAAAAGGAGGAATATACATAACTGCCCTTTGAAAGTTTGTGTATCTTTGCTTGTGAGACAATGTTATGAGACCACTTTTCTTGATAATTCAGTTATGCCACTCTTTGGCCAAAATCTGTTTTGTTTCTTCAATGTAAATCCAGGATAATCTCTTGGACTTTAACAGAGATAATTGGCTTTATCCTGATATTAACTGAAAGCATATTTTGACCTGAAGTTTTCAGTGTATCTCCTGCTGAAATCTCCTCCCTCTGAAGACAGTGTCATTATGGCTGGGGCCCTGAGTGTGCTAAATTGATTTTTTCATTGACTCATATTTCCGTCACGTCATATGTGTTTGATTTACCTACACTGTTCTTATTTTTAATCTCTGTCCATTTAATCACATTTGCTGTCATTTTTTTATTTGCTTAGTAACTCAGTGCAGCTCTGAAAGGTAACAGGGATGGATAGAGTGTGACAAGTTACAAATATATTCTGCACATATCTCTTCTTCAGCTTTCTGTGTTTTGGTTTTGACAGTTTGGTTTATGGAATGTGTTGTTTATTCAAATGCTTGGTTTATATAAGAGCATTTATCAGCAGCTGTAATGTACTACAGAGAAGTATTGGATATGTTTCATATTTATTTTTACTCCGTTATTCATGAAGTCCTCCGGGAACTTCACAAAAAAAACCCCTTTGTATTGCTAGGGCTAATATTGAGGGTGTGCTAAGTTTAAAATGGAGAAAGTCCACACACAATTCAGAAAGTTGACTGTGTTAATCACCAGGTATTTTGCAGCTGTGGCGAGAACCAGGTGAAAAACTGCCTCTGCTGGAGTTCTGCTGCTGACACCAGGAGGACAGGATCTTGGCCCTGTGCCCTGTCAAAGGGCATTGTGAACATTTTAAGATGGTGACACTGGTAATGTGAAGCTGAACTTCTTTCTCTAGAAAGGAAAAGAAGCATCCTCCTGGTGATACTGGCCAAGCAGAGGGAAAAAGAAGAATTCCCCAAGAGGCAGTGTTGAATGGCAGGTTTGGCATGGGGGAGGAATACTCATTTATTAGTGAGCATTTTTTAAAGCAGAGGTCATGAGGTGTGCCACACTCCTGTGCTCAGGCAGCATGCTGGGGCAGCGGTCCTCCCTGCATGTAACTGGTAATTGTAGAGGCAAAGGTGCCAGTTAACTTGCATCCATAGGGAAAAGGTGTGGTTTGGGTCAGATCTCTCTCGTGCTGACTGTGTTTTTTTGCTTTACCTGGAAAGCCAGTGGTAAGGAGGAAATGAAAACAAAAAGCAAGTTCCTATTGATTGCCGGGTAGCTGATTGGGTAGCTGGCCAAACAACATGTACTCATATAAATGCATCACCATAATAAAAATCTTACACTAGATCAGAGTTTGACAGTAGGGAAAAACATTGGTACTTTGCAATCTCATATCATGTGTACTCAGCTATTAACAGGATGTGTGGCCTCTGCTGGGAGACCTGGCATCGGAGGAGGGGGCAGACAATGCTCCTCCTGCAGTCACCAGCTGTGAGGAGAGGAACAAGCTCTGGTGGGTCTGGTGTAGTATTGGGAAGAAGGTGGCTTTATTCACTCTGGTCCCAGGGCATGGTGGGCCTGCTTGCGAGCTGGCTTCAGGGTTTCTGGCAGGTGCCATCTGGGTCTGGTGGAGGTCTGCTTCTTGAGTGTGCTGACCTGGGGACATCTCTTGCTCTTCTGGCTAGCTTCAGCACATGGTTCCCCTCAGATACATGCAGAAGAATATGAAGTGCATTTATATGCAGTGCATTCAGGTTACATCGCTGAAGACTTAGGGTGTGGGACATATTTTTTCTCGCAAACCATATGCTGGTGACAACAGTTGGGACAGGCTGTGTCGTATCTCCCCACTGCTGTTACCAGCAGCAGTCCTTTTCCACCATTTAGGAGTGGAGGCAAGGTTATTTCTGTGGTCACAGAATTCAGAATAGTTGTATGGCCCAGCTTTAAGGCAGGGGTTGATCTGCATCTGAATATGTCCTAAATTCAGTCCTGGTCCCTGCAGTTAATCAGCTGAGGCGAGACTCATGTCTGTGCAGAAGACAGCCTGATACCGGTGCACTGTGTTTAGTATTTAAGCTGCAAATGTGTTGGGTTGTATTTTCTTTTTCCAGATAGGGTTAAGTTTCAGTGTTTCAAAAGTAGCTAAATGTACTGAGGTTAAATTAATCAGTAGATGCTCACTGTTTTGTACAATTTCAGCAGCACAAGCTGTCAACCCCATTGAGTTGGACACTTAAACTGTCCTTACAGCTACTTTATTTAGCTTGAACACTGCAAATAGGTAATACATTCCACAAAATATAGTAGTCTTTTAAATATTAAATCTTTCAGGGGAAGCTTGTGCTGAAAGGAAAATGTAAACTGAGTTGAACAAAAGTGTTCAAGGAGTTTAATGTCTGAATCAATGCAGCAATTCAACCAAGGCTATGTCAACCACTATGGTGACTAGAACCTTTGTCTGTTTTTTATTTCTTTTGCTTCAGAGCAATAGTGTAAATCACATTTGTGAGAATGAAATTTCTTATTGTAACTGTAATATAACAGAAAGGGAAAGCAGTTGAAGAAGCAGTAGTAAATTTGATTTAGTTGAAAGATAGCACACTTTGTTTTCTTGGATTAGCTTAATTAATTTTTAAGATTTTTGACTTTGGACGAGAGTGGTTCAGCTATTGTTAGATGCATAGAAATGCAGTGGTGTGAGAAAGGTGTGAGTGGTTTATTTTCTGATTCTTTGTCTTAATATTTTTGAAGCAGTTATGTATACTCTGAAGCAGTTGTCCTAACACATGACAAAAGGCATTTTCCCAGGTGATTCTTGGTTCTATGTATTCTTATCCAGCAGATGCACTTACTCTCCAAGTATGCATATATGACCTCTGTCTTTTTGGACAAAGCATAGTGAATGACACATGGGCACTTTGGTTCCTTCCATGACATTCACCCCACTCTACAGGCAACTCTGCCTCCATGTGGCTGTGAGCATGGACCCTATCCCATCCTGGCCTTGCAGCTCACTTCTAACCTCCATTTTTTCTTCTCTTCACAGTTGTGCAGCACATCAAACGCCACAATATTGTTCTTAAAAGAGAATTGGGAGAAGGAGCCTTCGGGAAAGTATTTCTGGCGGAATGCTATAACCTCTGTCCTGAGCAGGACAAGATCTTGGTGGCAGTGAAGGTAAAAGAAGCTAGGGTTTCCATTATTAACTAATGGTTGCAACTAACACTATTTTGTTTGTAAATGAATGTGTTTTCCGATTCTGCGTCCTGGTGCAACTACTCTGATATATGTGGAAGAGTTCATCAGGCTAAGGAAGCATTAAGAGAATGTGATATTTGATCTTGTGTGGATTATAAAATAAGACCTGAATTTCATAAGGAAAGGGTGGGAAACAGACTGTGTCACAAAGTGACTTTTTTTTTTTAAGGTGTATCTAAAGTATAATCAGTGAAAAATAATGTCTAGGTCATTAAAAATACATGTGATATATGTGTGCTAAAAAATACTCTATTACTAGCTAAGTGAAAAGGGTTTGTATATAACTGCTAGTCTAAGAAGCCTTTTCTTTTTCAGGATTGTGCCATTCTTATAGTCAGCCACCAAAGTTATCTGTCAGTAATTGTAATTAATATAGATGCCAGGAATGTTATCACAAAGGATAGAATCATAGAATGATTCCTTGGGTTGAAAGGGATGTCTAAAGGACATCTAGTCCAGCCTCCCTGCACTGAGCAGGAACATCTTCAAGTACATCAGGTTGCTTTAGAGCCCCATCAAGCCTGACCTTGAATGTCTCCTGTTCCTTCCAGGACACTCTGTTCCAGTGTTCCATCACCTTCATAGTAAAGAAATTATTCCTAATATCGAATCTAAAGCTACCCTTCCCTAGTTTAAAACCATCGTCCCTTGTTCTATCACTACATCCCCTTGTAAACTGGCCCATCCCACCATTCTTGTTGGAAGAAAGCTCCCTGGAGCCTTCTTTTCTCCAGGCTGAACAACCCCAACTCTCTCAGCCTGTCTTCATAGGAGGGGTCAAAAACAAACTTGTAGGTAATATTGTCATGCGTTGTTAACTACTGGCTGTATGGAAATATAGAAATCATGATATGTCAGACCTGGAGCCTCTTGAATATACAGCTCCAGTGAACTCTCTCAAAACACAGTTTAGAGGAGGAGGAAACTACATGAGGAGGAAACAGCCATAACCTTGGAGTTTTGAATATACAGAAAACTTCTCACATTTCTAGGAAAAGGAAAAAAAAAATAAAGGAGGAATATGTTTCATTCTCTTAAAGGGCACAGACTACGTGGTAAGTTGGGAATCTACCAAGGAGTAAGAAAATTTCCAGCTTGATCTCAGAGCCTGGACACCAAACCTGCTTCACTGTATTAAGCCTTTTTATCCCCCAAAGTGGAAGGACTAATGTTGGTTGTTGACCTCAGCAGTGGATGTATGCTGGAAAACAATATCAGTGAAACTACACCCTGAGCTAGTGAAGTCTCCCTGGCAACAATTTCTTGTCTCCATCTATAGTGTTCTGCTGAAAACTGAACAAGGTGTTCAGCATTTGAAGTATCTCATTAAATTCAGGAAGGATACACTTTTAGAATTTGAGCTGTGCCTAGGAATCAGAAAATAATTTTTATCTGACCTGTCTCAGCTAGGCAACTATGCATATGCTTTAGATCAAACCATCCAGTAAAAGAAATAGAGTAGAAGATATTTTTGAATTTGTAAATATGAAATAGTTTTGAGTCTAGCAGTGACAGAAGATGCAAGGAGGATGGACTTGTACTTTCTTCCTCCTTAAAAAAGAACAGAGCTTTAGGGTTTGCCATGGTTACAAGCTTTTTGATACTTGGGAATTCTTCAGTGACATTGACTGGTGTGAAAAAAATTGAGCCCAAAAGGGATATGCTGTAGACAGGAGAAAGGAAGACATAGAAGATGACAAAACTTCATCTGAAGGAATCTTCTGTTTTATTTTAGTGAGGCTAAAGTGGAAATTATCTTTCCTTTATCACTTCAGAGGACTGCTTGATAGCAAGTAAGTCCATTCACTTGGTTCCTTTGAAAGTCCTGACCAAATGGAGACTCGCACTTCTGCCATTAAGTGCTGCACAACACTTGTTCTCTGATGCTCTTTCTCAGTGTAATTCACAAGAAAGACCATTCACCATTCTCCCTTAAAGGGAGAGATGTGTCCATGGATTTAGATGACAAATCAGTTTTCTGGTCCATTGACATATGACTATTTTTTTTTTTTTTTAACAAATTCCACTCCGCAGTGCCCCTATTAAGGATCTTGCAGGCAGCTGTGGGAAGAATTACCTCTGGGGATAGGTTATTTCCATTTTATATTTCCTTCACTGTCTCTTTAAGATGTGGCTGTGGCTGTCATCAAAGAGTAATTTTTTTTGGGGGTGAACCATGCTATTGGATTGATCCCTTTACACTTGATTGGTTATTACCCAGTTCTTCTCTCTTTCACCCTGGTACCAATGGTAACTCACAGGTATCTTCCAGTCACAGGTGAAGTCAAGGGATGGGACCTCACCAGTGTAACCACTGTACAGACATTTAGCCACAGGACAGTGTCTAGACCCCAGCACTGTGCACAGAGTTTGGCAGTGAAAATGAGTGTTTTGGGTGTTTTTTTTTTTTTGGTCTCAGAGGAGCAGACCTGGATGCCAGCAGTGGAGAGCAGCTCCTCCTGGCACACAGCAAGGGCTTTAGGAGACCTTCACCCCTGGGGGCAAGGCCAGAACACACCTGACTCCATGAAATTGATTCAGTAAGCCCAGTGATAATATGCACTTGGTGAGGACTAAGGCACCTTTAGGGGATTTCATCAGCAAAGAGGCAGGATCTCACCAGCACAAGGTGGATCATGATGGCTAGTGGTCCTCACCAGCTATCTGTGGCTGCCAGTTGCTGGGCAACTGCATGGTTCATGCTTGGCACTGAGTATCACTCTACTTTACTCAACAGACATCCTTCTCCTTTTTGGCCAGCTGGTATCTGAAATGCTGACATTGCTGCAGCAAATTATTTAGGAGCAAAGAGGCCCAGAAAAGTCTGGATAGATATAAAATCAGGCTTAGTGTAAACAACCCAAAGTGCTTGGGCTATTGCTCGTTGGAAGAAGAGAAATTATCTGTTTAAATTTGTTTTGATAATCAGTTTTTCAGGGAAGCACTGAGTATTTGGAAGTACTTGCAGCAAGTCAAACACTGTAAGCAAAAAACAAAGAATGGAGGAAGGAAAAGTTACCATTTTCTTATGGTCCATTTTCTTATGCTACAGTGGTTGTTTAGGCCTGGACTGGTACTGTCTCCTGAAAGGGCTCGATCCCCAAGCATGCACTTGCGTTGGTTTAACCTAGCAGAGGTGGAGGTGAGGATGACTTTCAGGGCACAGATGAGAAGCTGCCTGGGGCTCCCCTGGGAGGTTCACCCTGTGCTGCTCCAGGGTTGTGCTCAACTAGCAGACTGCTGTGTTCAGGAGGTGGAAAAATTTTCCACAGCACCTGCAGAGAAATAAATAAAGGTTTCCAACTCTTTGTGTCTTCAGTGCAGAGACAGGTCAAAACCACTCCTTAATTTCTTGAGGAAATATACCACACAGCCCTTATATTGTTATGGGGATTGGTAGTAAAGTTTTTTACAGGAGAAGGTTGAAAAAGTACAGATGTCATGAGAATTTAAATACCAAGTCATACCGATACTGATAAGAGCCACTTTGCCCTTCTCTTGCTCTGACTCACCTGTAAATACAGGCCTGTGGTGTTGAGGTGGTCTAAGGATCTGGCTGTTAGCACATGCTACAGAGTACAGATCTGCGGGGACAAGATGGTATGTGGATATCTGGACAAGGACTCTGTGGAGGAGAATAATCATGGTATGGTGGGCTGACTGTCACTGCACTCAGCACTGAACTGGACTTCTGTAACAGCCAGAGGTTCTCCCTGTTGGCCAAAGGAGCATGTCCCTCCTCCTTTACTTCTGGACTGAGTGGTTGTAATGCACATGTGGTTGCATCTGAGTTCCTGCTCAGGGTCTGCCAACTCTTGTCAGCTGGTGAGGGTGCTTTGTATGCAGAGCTTTGGTGTACTTGTCAGTAATGGTAATAATAATGACTATGTCTTTTTCTCTCTTGTGCTCTTACTGTTTTATTTTGATTTGGGGGTTTTTTTTGTTGTCTGGAGCGCTTTTTTTTTGTCTCCTTTTTGGTTGGTTTTTTTTTCTCTTGCACTAAGAATAAGCTAAATGCATTACTGAATGTCATTTCTACGTAAATTCTATGTACTTATTAATTTTTTCACTTTCCAGTCTCCCTCCTTGCCTGTCAGCTATCCCTCATCCTTTGTGTTTGTTCCATGCACTCCATGAAATAATGAAAACAAGGTTTTTCAATGGTGAGCGATAGAAGTTCAAGTCATCTCTTGGTAGTAGAAACCATGCCTGATTTTACCTGGGTTTTGGACCTTTCTGCATTTTGCTGTTTGACAGAAATATGTAATTGCCATGGCAACTGCTCTGTCATATGATAATTTTTGCTCTTTCTGTGAGATAAAAAGTGTCTTCTGAAATATACATTATGCCATCCTCACAGGGCCGAGTTGTCAGCATTTTTTACTGTCTTTCCAGGGAAAGAGCCTGCTGGAAAGAGAACCACCTATGTTTCTCCCTGACAATTTTTACCAGGTTGCTCTTATTTAAAAATGGGGTTTATATGACATTTTTTTGCAATTCTATTTTGAAAAGAATTACAGTCCAAATGCTTTATGCATAAAAACACCAAAGGAGACTCAAGTGACAACAGAATTATTCCCAGTGATTTCATTATGTAATGTGGATTGGACTGCAGGTTGGTGTCTGTATCATGTAGAAGTATCATCCTGGATCCCAGAAGCAATGGAAGATATTTCAATTTCATTTCCCTCTTGGTTCGGATATAGTTTGTGTGGGGACCAAAGCAGAGAGCCAGTTTGATATCCACCTTAGCTAATATATCTGTGTATACTAAAATATCATAGATTGTGAAGCTTTGATGATATAATGTCCTTGTTCCATCATTATTGGTAAAACTTGTGGAAGAAGGGTTCTGGGCCTGAATACACATAAGTGGGTCCCTCAGAGAAGTGACATCTATGGCTTGAGTAATTTCTGTTGCCTCTAGGAGCCATAAAGTCTGAAATCCATAGGGAAAAGTCCCTCAACTTGGTAGATAGCTGTAGATGCCCTCAACTTGGTAGATGCACTGCTCCTTGTCCTGTCATCCAAACCTTATTATGGTGGTTTAGCATTTTTAGTTAAAATAATGGCACTACTTCTGTGTCTTACTTTCCTTTGTATTAAGTCTAGGTGTAGTTAAAATCCAGACGTACAGAGTCTAGCCATCAGTTGCTGTGAATAACTTGTGGGCTTTGATAACCTGATATCTTTCTCTTACTGTTTCAAAAATATTACGTGAATTGGTATGTGCAGCCATGTACCTTTTGAAGGTAGAGGCTGAAAATGGTTTATTGTCAATTATAATTATTCCTTGTGTAACAGGTGTCAGAATTTGCTCTTTTTTTGGTGCATAAAAGTGTTTCCTTGACCAGGAAGTATAGTACTTAAGAAATATGAAACTGCCTATGTCTGGCAGTTGAATTAACGTTATTTCATTATACATCATTTAAGACTTCTACTTGATCCAGTGTTGATATATTTCCTTCGAAATGAATGTATGCAAGAGTTCAGAGCTGTATAAATAAAAGGGGATGAGAAAAAATGATGCCTCGGATTTTTGATCTGCATCTACTTCCTCTCTATCAGTGTAAGATTGAGCCTCCAGTTAGTTATACATATGCTTAGTTTTATGCATGTGAGTAGAGTTACTGAATTTCAAGGGAATTTCTGGCTGAATTCTCAGATTGTAAATTCTGGTCCAGGGTTGTAGCCTTGTATAAATCTACCTAATGTGTAGCACACTGTAGGGGCCAACAACAGTAACAACATTAGTAATACAGAAAGAATGCATCTATGTTTCCAGTAAATATGTTAAGCAAGTAAAGAACTCATGACAAAGGTAAATACCAACGGGATACTAACATTTGACTGAGTTAAATGCTAAAGGATATGAACCAGGTGTGTACAAGTATGTTTTTACAATGAGATTGATTTATTTGTTCTCTGTTTAGAAGGCATGTAACACTGTAAGATCATGAGTATGCCTGTACCCTCATACAAGAATAGGTTTTTGTTTGGGATTATGTGTGGTGGGAGAATGAAAATTGTACTGCTGTTATTTAATTGCAATTAAACATCACATCTGCATTTCTAAAGCAGTCATTAAGAAAGTACTTTCTCCATGCTTTATGCAGCAGAGTGTCTTTGTCTTACCCTTACAGTGCCATCCCACATACTTGCTTATCTTCTGTGAACACCTTCCCTTCCTCACATTTTAATCTTTTTTTTTTTTTTGCCAGACACTGAAGGATGCCAGCGACAATGCCCGCAAGGACTTCCACCGCGAGGCAGAGCTGTTAACCAACCTGCAACATGAGCACATTGTCAAGTTTTATGGCGTCTGTGTCGAGGGCGATCCGCTCATCATGGTCTTTGAGTATATGAAGCATGGAGATCTTAACAAATTCCTCAGGTAAATTCACAAACACATACTGTGCTGTTGAGCCAGAAAGTGGGCGGTGAAGGTAAGCGTTACTGGTACTTAATGTCAAAATAACTGCTACCATTGGAAAATGTTGAAACCTAGGAGTGCAAGTCTGTGCAGCCCTCACCATCTGTACTGGGGTGTGGGGCTCATTGTTTCTTTGTCTATTTGGAAGACCCATTAAGTCAAGCCTTATGCTTAGCACCAAAGGAATAAAAAGCAAATATATATTGTATACCATATATTTCAGTGTATTCTGAAATGTTTGGTTATAAATCTTATGGTAGGAGTCACTTTCTTACAGACCTTCTGGTACCAGCCAGGAAGATCCCACTCAACATCTATCACTATCTGTAGGCATCTGAGAGCATTGAAATCTAACCCCTTTTATCTTCCCTCCTGTCGGTGTTTTGGAAAGACTGCCACTATCCGAAGCAAGGAAACTGTGAGCCATGGAAACTTCAGTGCAATGGAAAAATGCTACTTATTCAGGTCCAGATTAGGGATTTATTTCATAAAGCTTGTGAGGAATGTGAATAGGAAACTGAAATTCGGTAGTAAGGCAGTCATAGATAAATAGATGGTGCCTAAGGTTCACAGTAATAGGAAACTCATGAACCAGGAAGTAAGCAACAGTGGCCTTGTGTATGTGCCATTTTCACTAGCCTGCACTTGATGTAAAAATAGGCAGTTAAGAAACAGAACTTTCTCCTATATAAAAAAAAAAAAAACAACCCAACCCACATTGCATGAGGGACTATTCTTTCCAGTTCTTCTATGTTGTTTTCCTCAAAGAATATCACAAAGGCATTTCAATGTACTGAGAGGTCTGCTGCTGAAGGTAATCAGGGGTATGGAAAGATGCCTCTGACAAAACTGTAAAACAATCAAAACTGCTGTCTCTTTAAACAGGTTCAGATTTTCTATGTGACTGAAAAACTAGTGATTGCTAGTGTCAGCATTATGCATTTTTGATGGCCTCTGTGAAATGAGTTTGCTGTCTTTCTAATCTCTGCTGAACAAATAGCCACACCATAAAAGCAAATTACATCAACTAGCACCCTCCCTTATTGGCAGGTCTACCATATTTGGCAGGGACACCAGAGCCTGAAATGGGAATGCGAAGCAAACACTACTACTTTTCCAGACTCTCTGGCAGAGGATTTAGGTATATTGTCCAAGCCTTGTTGGGGCACTTACATTTGCCTTCCTGGACCGCTGCCATGGATCAGGAGAAAGCTGCAGTTTTTGGAAACCAAAAAATGCTGCCCCAGTACTTTTTAAGAACACTGAATTTCCATTAGAAGAATCTACATTTGCACCTGATAATAATTTATTATTTAATAAGAAATACTTATTCTTTGATTCCTTTTCTTACCTTGTACCTTTGATTTTGAATTATTGTACAGAAAGCTAGTTCATCAGACAGTGTATTTCCTACTTTAGGTCTTCTCTTTCTTTAAATTATTAATCAGCCGTTTGCTTTAGAACATAAAATGATTATGCTGGGACAAGCTGTTAAACCTAACCTCCAATTTGTCATTCCTCCCACATTTAGAATCATAGAATCATCTAAGTTAGAAAAGACCTTTAAGATCATTCAGTCCAACCATTAACCATACTCCCAACAAGTCCACCACTAAGCCATATCCCCAAACACCATATCTATATGGCTTTTAAGCGCATCCAGGGATGGTGACTCAGCCACCTCCTTGGTCAACCTGTTACAATGCCTGAAAACCCTTTCAGTGAAATAATAATGTCCAGTTTAAACCTTCCCTGGTTCAGCTTGAGGCCATTCCCTCTTGTTCTATCACTAGTCACTTGAGAGAAAGGACGAGCATCTACCTCTCTACAATGTCCTTTAAGGTCTCCTCTTAGCCTCCTTCAGACTAAATAGCCCCAGTTCCCTCAGCCACTCCTCTTAACACTTGTTCTCCAGGCTCTGCACCAACTTAACTGCTGCCCTCTGCACTTGCTCCAGCACCTTGATGTCTTTCTTGTATTGAGGTGCCCAAAACTGATCACGGTACTCAAGGTGCAGCCTCACCAATGCTGAGTACAGAGGGACAGTCACCTCCCTGGTTTGATGGACACACTATTTTTGATACCAGCCAGGATGTCGTTGGCCTTCTTGGCCACCTGAGCACACTACTGTCTTATATTCAGCCACTTGTTGACCAGCAACCCCCAAGTCCCTTTCTGCTGATCATATTTCCAACCTCTCCTACCCAAGCCTGTAGTTTTGCCTGTGGTTGTTGTGGTCCAGTTGCAGAATTTGGCATTTGGCCTTGTGGAAGCATATATGACTGACCTAAAAAACATTGATTCAGCCTGTCCAGGTCCCTCTGAAGAGCCTTCCTACTCTCAAGCAGATCAACACTCCCACTCAGCCTGGTGTCATCTGCAAATTTGCTGAGGGTGCATTCTATCTCCTCATGAAGTACATTGATAAATATGTTAAACAGCAGTGGTCCCAATACTGAGCCTTGAGGAACAGCACTTGTAACTGATCACCAACTGGATTTAACTCTGTTCACCACCATACTCTGGGCCTGGCTGGTCAGCCAGTGTTTTACCCAGCAGAGTGTATGCCCGTCCAGGCCTTGGGCAGACAGTTTTGTCATGAGAATGATGTGGGGAATGGTGTCGAGGGCTTTATGGGAGTCCAGGTTGAAAACAACCACAGCCTTTCCTTTTGCTGCAGACTGCGCTGCACATCAGAGGTTAGTGGTAAGTGGGCTGTACAAGCCTGTATTTCTTGCCCTGCAGCGCCACCAAAGGCTGTCAGAGAAAAATAAATCTGAAATTTAACCCAAATGAGTCTAGCTGTCTGCATGCATGCTGTTTCAGATCTTGGATTAAAGCCTCAAAGTCATGAGAGTCTTGTGAATGTTTTGGCTAGTAGAGGCTCATGTGGATACAAAGAAATATCTTTCAATATTCCTGGCTGTTGCAGACACCGGGGAGCACCACATTTACAGCCAAATCCAAGAAGTCAAGCAAGGTGGATGGAATGTTAAGAATAACCCAAAAATTTTCATTAGATACAGACCATATCCTCAAGGAACCTAGTGGAAGATGAGGAGTTTTTCCTTTTAGTGACTTAGAGCTTCATGTCTGAGAGCAGTCATTAAAAAAAAAAAAATTAAAATTCCATGCAGTGAAAAATCATAGTGCTTTTCAATAGGAATTTGTCTGACAGGCTTGGTTGGAGTTTTGATAGCCTCCCATTTTTTCCCTCCCAAACCCAGGATAGTTGAAAGGCTGCCTGTAGGTACCCTATGGCAGAGACCTTCTTTCTCTGGTTCCAGATGCAGTCCCAGCAATGCTTCACGCCCTCTTTCATTTGTTTCTCACATCTGTCACTTTGCTTATTAACTTCTCCCCTTGGGGCAATTTTAACATCATATTTCTAATTGGTAGTGTCAAGTTTGAAGTTGCAAGTCTTTTCCAAATTCCCATGCCCTCCTCCTAGGGACAAATTAAAGCCTCACTTTATTGATTAGAACAGTGATTCTCTGTAACTCCTCTTTGTAGGAAGGAAGGACTTTTGAGACAAAATAAACTTCAGTTCTAGAGTATTTTTCAAAAAAAATATTGAAGAGAGATGGTCTTGCAGAAAGACTAGTCTGCAGGAGTGAAAAAAAAAAGGCTTTTGAAAATGCAGACCAGTGGAATGGATGGAAAGGGATATTCAAGATAAGGTATATCAAATGAAGAATGCTTGTCAGACCTCTATAAATGAATGATTATCTGGTAATGCTTACTATGAAATGTTGTCTATAAGAATGTTTATATCTGTACTTTCAAGATACTAGGATGTTACACATTTATACTATGGCTAACATAATTAATATGGGTGAAACCCATGCGTGCCAGTACTTTGCTAAGCTTTACAGATGCAAAATGTCTCTCCTGCTGGAGTGTAGATAAGTTTCTCATTAGCAGGTTGATTATTGCATCTCAGGGACTTTCTAGGACTTCAAAAGCTTGTCTTTTTGAAGCTGTTTAGTTGTTCCAAATAGTGTGTGTTTTTTGTCCTGTTCCTATTGGTCAAGAAATCCCATCTCAGGCAAGATTCATTCTTGGTGATGAAATAAGCAAAAATAGTTTCCTGTTGAGCATTTGGATAGGAAGTTAGAAGTTTAAACCTGAAATTGCTAGCCTTATTTCTCAGATGGTATATCAGAAGGAAGTTAGTTCTTCTTTAAGTAAAAATTGAAGATAAATGTGGCCTGTCTCCCTGTAGAAATCAAGGAATGATGGTCATAGTAGAAGTGATGCTACACATGCCACTTTATTGCCTTTTACGTTATGACCTTTCAGTCTTAGAGAGTGATAATTTTTTCTCAGTTATCAAGTTTATATTTGTCTGCCTTTCTCCAGAAGGATTACTAGAACAGAACAGGAGAAAGCTGGTGGTTTCAGACAGAGAGGTATTATTGTGAAAGCATGTGTCTTGTTTCCATGAGTAATATATCACCTGTTGTGTAATGTTCTTCACACCACCTGTCTTTAACACAGTGAAGGAAAACAGTAAATTAAAAAAGCCAAGATGCAAATTTCCCCCTGTTCATTTCAGCAATGAATTTGTAGACCTTTTTTTTAGTAGATTTGGGCAATTCAGTTATGAGGTTTAGGCTCACTAAAGCCTCTCACCTCTCCATCTTACAAATGGCCTTTCACTTAATCAGCTTGTGTTTTGGTGCAGGGCACATGGACCAGATGCAGTACTGATGGCTGAAGGCAACCGTCCTGCTGAGCTGACCCAATCCCAGATGCTTCACATTGCCCAGCAGATTGCAGCTGGTATGGTTTACCTGGCTTCACAGCACTTCGTGCATCGGGATCTTGCTACCCGGAATTGTCTAGTTGGTGAGAACCTACTGGTGAAGATTGGGGATTTTGGGATGTCTAGAGACGTGTACAGCACGGACTACTATAGGGTAAGTGAACTGCAATTGATAACAAACCATGTCTTGTTTGGTCAGTCATCCTGCCATACTGGTGTGACTGATTCTGTTTTACACTCAATCACCTGTCTTTCAGGAACTTTAGGGGCTGGCATAAGGAGAACCTGGGTTTGAGTTACGAAGTTTTGGTAAATTTGGAGAAAGTGAATTGAAGTTAGATTGGCATGTCCTGTTGCTTATATATGTTGGCTTTGTATTTTAATACTAAACAGAAGAGAATGACAGTTATTTTTCTCTGGGCAGAAATTTTGTATGTTTGCTTGGCTTTGGTGAAAGGAGAAGGAGCAGGAGATAAATAAGTGGGCAATCAGTTTGGCTTCACACTTTCAAGATATTGAAATAATTTTCTATATATTCCTAAGGCAAACAGAAATTGTAAATGTCTGGTATTCTATAATGTTTCAGTTTACTAGAGGAGGTATAAGTACTGGACAACAGCAGTTATTTTAAAAACCAGTTATTTAAAGCTTTATTTATTTATTTATTTATTTATTATTAAGTTAT